>JAMWET010000204.1:920000-1080000 GCA_024036415.1 Prochilodus magdalenae
TGTGAAATGGAGGGGTCTAGGAGTGACAGAAGCTCAATCACAAAGAGGTAGATCACTCAGACTTAGAGTGGGCCACTGAGTGCTGAAGCCCGTAGCGAGTGCAAACACCTATACTGTGTTGCATCACTCAGAGTTCTAAACTACTTCTGGAAGCGACATCCGCACATTAACTTTCAGTCTGGAGTGTTTGAAACGGTTTCCATGGCCAAACAGCTGCACACAAGCCTAAGATCAATGCCAATGTGTAATGCCAAGCTTCGCTGGAGTACTGTAAAGCACACTGCCACCACACCAGCAATGCAAGTGTGTTCTCTGAGGAGATGAACCATGCCTTTGGCAGTCTGATGGATAAATCTGGGTTTAGTGAATGCCAGGAGAATGCTAACTCCCAAAATGCTGTATAGTTCAGTACTGTTTGGTGGAGTAAGGATAATGGTCTGGGGTGCTTTTCAGGGTTTGGGCTCCTTAGGATGGTAGTAGTGCTACAGCACTGTTCTGGCACCTGAGTGTGTTATGAGGCACACATCACCAGAGAGCTAAACACTTTTAGCTGACTTGACTGAAGTAGCACCAAGTAGCTTCAGGGATGAAGGAGCACCAAGAATTATGGTCGGAACTTAAGTGTCCGTTTATTAATGATTTGGCACTTCTAGTAAGCTGCAGCAGTAGTAGTAGTGTGAAACTGAAACAATATACCAAAATAATATGATGTACAGTGAAATAAAGGCAGAAAGAACTTCCATAAACATAGATGAACTGATCTACTTACAAACAAAGCTTCTGCTAAGTTCACACAGGCAGATGGAACTAGATGAACAAGAGGGCTTCGAACGTGCTGTTCTCTAGCTAGTTTGCTGATGAAAAACACTATACTGATCATGTGACAGTAATCATGTGACCCCCGACCTCAACACCACTAAACAGCTTTGGATTTAACTGGAATGTCAACTGCAAACCAGGCTTTCTTTTCCCGACTGCAGTGCCTAAAGTCTTGTGGAAAGAAGAGTAGAGGCTGTTATAACTGCAAAATTCAGCCCATGGTCTTATTAATGTCTAAGGTTTTAAAATGGGGTGCCTAACAAGCTAATGTAAGATATTCGGTTGTCCACATACTTTTGGCCATTATATATAGTATAAGTTATGTCCTCACTTTTTCAGATCTTTTGATCTTTTCTAGGACAGATGTCTTGGCCGGGTGGCGGCTGTATCCCTGGTGGAAGGTCTGACTATGAGGTGACCCCTCTGCATGTTTTCCCCAAGCATTATGAGGCAGGAGTCTTTCAAATCTGTGTCAACATAAATACATTTTACACTCAAGTTACCAAACACTGGACACATATCCACATTTATCATTACCAATATCAATCTCATTATCATTGTTTCTACTAAAGTAGCACACTGGTGCATGATTCAACGTCGACATCAGGCCTTTACTTTAAGCACTGTTCAGCTTCCTTGCTTGTTATTTTGCAATTACTGCAACATTAAATCCAGAATAAGTCCCCCATGCCTGACCTGGGTTCAATTTTGGGCCTTTACTCTTTAATTAGAATCATGGTTATATGGTTAACAGAGATTGTTTTAGGAGTAAACTATCCTACATGTTTCCTTCTCCATAACCTATAGCTCATCAGCTGTTTTAGAGAACAGACTTCAACCCCTAGAAATTAATAGAGTTGATAATTATATACAATAAAACAAAGTATGTTATTGCAGTCAGTGCAGGAAGCTCATCAGAACATTAAGCAACAAAATGAAATAAAGTCTCTTGTAGGCCTGTTCTAGACTAATTGAGTGTTTGGTTTCTAGCTAATTGCTAGCTTTATTTAGCAAATCAGACTTTTTAACTTGCATTCAGAGCACAATGTGGGGTGAATTTTGACCATCTAGATCATACTTCATAGGGTTATCATTTCAAGTCTGCTCAGTATCCTGTCTTGTAGCAGCACATACGTTATTTACATTTACGGTATTTAGCTGACGCTCTTATCCAGAGCGACTTACAAGGTTAATCATATTACAGGTAGGCCAATGTAGTGTTAGGAGTCTTGCCCACGGACTCTTATTGGTGTAGCACAGCATAGTCACTCAGCCCGGAATTCGAACCCCAGTCTCCCACGTGTGGTGGTGGCTACTTGGCGGGTAGTGGTCTTATCCGCTGAGCTACACCAACCACCGTTGTTTCAAGAATACATTTACAGTTCATCAAATGGTTGAAACAGTATTAAGTCATTATGTCATCATTCTGCAAGAGGGTTTGCAACTTTCTGCAACTCACGGCCCACACAAACAACCACCGAAGCTTCAGTGGTTCACAAGGAGAATTGAAAGTCCAGTCTTAAGGTGTTCGACTTTGGAGAGCTCCCTGCAGCCTCAGCTTTGGCCGATGTGGTTTCTGCCGTTGTAGCCCATCCGCCTCAAGGCTCAAAATTTGGTGTCTTCTAAATTCCTTTTCTGCTTATCACATTTCTACAGAGTGGCTATCTGAGTTACTATGGCCTTTCAGTCAGCTTGAACCAGTGTAGCCATTCTTAATAGACCTCTGTCTTCAGAAAGCTCTCTCCAGCCACAGAACCTCAGCTCGCTGGATGTATTTTCATCATTGCAGCATTCCCAGTACACACCAGAAGGTGTTGTTCAGGAAAATACCAGGAGACCAGCAGTTAGAGAAATACTCACACTTGCACTTGTTCCTCATTCTGATGGTTGATGGTAAACATCATCTTCAAGCACTATATGATGCTATACCCACCACTACTGTCACATGTCTGGCTAATTAGATAATTGCATGAAGTAGGTATATTAAACCTTGAGGTTTATTAAATGTCATATAGAAGTATCCATCAACGTGCTTCCAACTGAAATTTTGACTGATGTCTAATAACATGAGAAAACATCCTGCTAGCGTTACGGCATCACATCAAGCTTTGAGCTCAAGCCTTGAGTCTTCCACAGGGATGCACCATGTGTTGTTGTGGCTTGATGCACTTGCCCTGAATGCTCTGTGACTCCACCCCCAAAACTCTGATCGTGCTGATGGAGTGCAGTCGAGTTTAGTGCCCTCTGTATGCCCCCCTGTCCGTTGGATGTCTCTGTCTACTCTGTAGGCTGCTTGTACAGCTCCAGCACTCTGAACTGGGTTTTTCCCCTCTGAGCAGCAGCCCACCCTTTGATCACAACTACAGCCCTGAGGCAAGCTGCCAGAGGCTGAGTTTACTGTGGAGTTTTCCCCCCCTCCTGCTTTCAAAACATTGCGAGCAAAGTTCTGCCCTACGAATAAACCTGTGGCCCCCTCTAGCCTTACAGCCAAGCAGCATTTGATGTTTTTCTATCCTGCATTTTCTACCAACTACTCATCGTCTTTCGAATAAGAAGTCATACTGCTCAATAAATGGGCAGATGAGGGAGTAAAAGGGACAGATCTGTGGACTACACATCAAGCTTGGCCTGTGGGGCTCAATTTGAGTGTAGGGGCGGTTTGCCGTCACCCATAATTTCCCTATCTCTCGTGCTCAAATAGAGATTGACTCCAGCTGCCCTCCTCCTGGCCCAGAGAGAGAGAGAGAGAGAGAGAGAGGGAAAAAGAGAGGCAGTAAGGAAGATCTTGGTCACTCAGGGCCTTGTCGGACTCTGTGTAAGACGGTGTCCCGCTGAGATAATTACTGTTTCTTGTTGCCTCTTCAGCAGCCTGTGTCTGGATGATGGGCACTGCCCTCCTCCGGACTACTGGATGGATTTCCTTTCTACAAAAAGAAAAGAAAAAGTAGGAAAATATGCACAGAGGCAAGAATACAGTACAAAATGTTGAATACGCATATATATATATGTATATACAGGGGTTGGACAATGAAACTGAAACACCTGTCATTTTAGTGTGGGAGGTCTCATGGCTAAATTGGACCAGCCTGGTGGCCAATCTTCATTAATTGCACATTGCTCCAGTAAGAGCAGAGTGTGAAGGTTCAGTTAGCAGGTAAGAGCACAGTTCTGCTCAAAATACTGCAATGCACACAACATTATGGGTGACATACCAGAGTTCAAAAGAGGACAAACTGTTGGTGCACGTCTTGCTGGCGCATCTGTGACCAAGACAGCAAGTCTTTGTGATGTATCAAGAGCCACGGTATCCAGGGTAATGTCAGCATACCACCAAGAAGGACGAACCTCCACCAGCATCACGTAGTGACCTGGCCACTATCCTGCAAGAAGAATGGCTTAAACTCCCTCTGACCACTGTGCAGGACTTGTATATGTCATTCCCAAGACGAACTGACGCTGTATTGGCCGCAAAAGGAGGCCCTACACCATGCTAATAAATGATTGTGGACTAAAACCAGGTGTTTCAGTTTCATTGTCCAACCCCTGTACATCTCATCAACAGAATAGTTGTACCCAGAAGTAAGTGTCAGATTGCAGTGCTATTGGGAAGGCAATATTTAGACTGATATGGGTAATATTTATTGAGCTACACATACAGAAGTAGTGTCTCTCAGTGTGATGTCAGGCTGCCATGTTTGCTAATGCAATTCGTTTATTTGGTTTGGTTTGCTGTGATAATCCATCCCATGCCGCTTGAATATTCACACACAGTTCCTACAGATTTTGCAGTAGGGGTTTAGGTAGAGTGGACTTCTAGACGTTCAGGTTCATAGGTCGTCTCCACCAAGACAAAAGTAGGACTTATAACTGAAGATGCCCCCATTCTAAATCACTCTGTGACAGTCTGGCACGACACCATGGCAGTCTATGGCAATGTTGATGTAGTGTTAAGGGCTGACTCATGAAGGGTATCACTGCTCACTGGATGTCCGAAATCATGGTTGTTGGGTCAGTCAGGTACAGTGATAAGGCCCGTCCTTGCTTAACATGTAACATGCATGGTTGAGCATTCACATGATGTGATGCCAGACCTACCCACCAAGTTTCATACCTGTCAGTTGATTCCTTCTGGGTGCGGCTATTGAGAACATCAGCAGGGTCTTTCGTTGATTGCAGAACTAAACAACTGTGAAAATGTAAAATGCTCTGCACCTATTGAATACACATCGTCGTTGTCCTAAGAAAAACAGGTATCTCCAAAATGCCAACAGGAGAGGCCAAAAACCGCATTTAATTTAAATGGAAGTCAATGGAACCAGACATCTTTCCAAGCAGGTTTGGTCCATTCTGTTGGTCCATTCTTCATGAAATCCACACACAGTATAAACAGCAGCTCATGTGATCAAATGAGGCATAAAAGCAAAAATCAACAAAAATGGAGATACATGTTTTTCTTTGGACAGCGACGATATATTGGTACATTATATGTATATCTATGAAATGTATATGTATAGTAGTAAAAAGTATTACTGTATTTACATTTTGGTTATTTTAATTACAGTTATGCATAATTTTTGCCAATTTTAATTTAGTTTTGGCATTGTGTTAAATGTTAATAACCAGACCCAATTGGAATGATCCAAAAGCACTTGAGAACAAATCTTTATTGGCTTCAGGTAAAGACTGTGTATCCTTCTCTCACAAAGTTACCATTTGGGAACAAGGAACGGTAGGTAGGATATGTGTATATGTGCGTGTGGAACCAAACAGCTGATGTGTAAGGAAGGGGATAAAGAGCTGTATTCCACAGTCCATTTGCTCAGTGGGTAAATGGAGGCATGTGTGGCTGATTAAGCTTTATGCTCCCGTTTCTGACACATGGCAGTCTGAGAATACGGCTTGTTAGGGGAGGTCAGAAACTTTCAGGTCCGATCACATGCTTAATCAAGCATGCAGTCCATTGTGAGAGAGGCATAAGATCTGCTATTGCCTGTGTATTTCATCTACCAGTATACATCAAGCCGCTGCGGGAATCTGTAGACCAAAACAGAGGCAACCATCACATTCCTGTCCTGATGATACTATACTCCATCTTCTGCAGGGAGTTAACTTCGTCTCTTATTAGATACTAGATGAAGGCTTAATAACTTTGTGAGTGCTACAGAATATTACCTGGTACGTCTTTGAAGCATCTGCACAATCTGAGACATTAATGGTGAAATCATCAACATGTTTTGAGAGAAAGTGCCTCTTTGAACGTAAATGATTGTTTTTCCTCAAAGGTTTATGAGCTCAGTATTAAAATATTACATCAATGCCTCATTAAAACTCCACTGGAGTGCCTTCAGGAGCGATTAAGTGCTTTACAGCTCAATATTTGTAAAAGCTTCTTTAGATTATTAAAGTTTATTATGGATTTCAGGACCTCGGAAAGGAAAAGCTTCAACACGGCTCGCAATGCACAAAGATTATACATAACTCTGAGAAGATACAGAAAGATAGGAACGTATTTAAATAGTGTATCAAGTTAAAAGTTTATATCTCATGGAAGAAAACTACGTTTGACATGCAAGTCAAGTACTGAGACACTTCCACCTTTGCATTTTATATTTTCATTTTGTGGTTTTGGCCAGAACTAAAGCGTCACGTATCCCAAAATTCATCACAACCTCGGCTAATGAAATATGTCATTCAATACATATTTCTACACACCATATTAATGGATTAACCCAAAACCCAAGCTATGCTCTTTTTACTGTGTGTTATGAAACATCGATTGTCTCTTTTGTCCCCACAATGACTACATGCATGACTTGAGTGAGGTGCCTCTACAGCTTATACACGACGACCATTCATACATAGCATATCGTCGCTGTCCAAAGAAAAACAAGTATCTCCAAAATGGCAACTTTACAGGAGAGGCCAAAATCCTCATTCGATTTTAATGTAAGTCAATGGAACCAGACATCCTTCCGAGCACTTCTGGGCCATTTCAGTTGGTCCGTTCATCATGCAAATCTCACAGTGTGTAAATGGCAGTGGCTGTTTTCAAATGATGCATAAAAGTCAAAATGGACAAAAATGGAGATACATGTTTTTCATTGGACAGCGACGATATGTGCTTCAGAATTGTTTAGCACTGGATATCACACTGGATATCCTAAATCCTCACCAATAATTCACCTCACTCTAAACCCTCTAAACCGCTTTATCCTCATGGGTCATGGAGGCGGGTTGGAGCCCATTCCACCATTAATTTGGCAGAAGGCAAGAAACAGCCTGGACAGGCTACCAATCTATTGCACACACAGAAATATACACTCACACAATCTCACATCTCACACCTAGTGGGGGAATTTAACATCTCCAGTCCACCTGATTGCATGTCTTGGACTGTGGGAGAGAACCCACAAAGACATAGGAAGAACATGCAAAGGAAATGAACCCAGACCCTTCATATAATGTATACATGCATATGAGCTTTGAGTGAGGAGCAAGGAAAGCGCAGGTAACTGAGAAGAGCAAGGAGAGAAGGTATCTTCCGCTGCAATGCACTCCCATGCTCTGATAGCAGGCAGGGTGCCAATATCTATTGGTGTGGCAAGGAGCAGGGTTGGGTGACATTAGGATGCTAAGGCCTGGTCTGTAATTAATAACCTTTGGGTTGCTTTACTTGCCATTCTCTTTTCCCACCCACCATGACTTTTCCTGACAACCAAAGCCAGTCTGTCCCCTCTGTTATATATATGCTCCTATCTACAAATCACATACTCAGATTGTCTGCGAATTGGTATTCAATCAAATGCTGAATGTGGACTTAATATCACATCATGATTAATGATGGTGGCCCGATCTGCATACAAAACCACTGAGTGTTTAGGTAGGTGGTAAACAACCCAGTGTCACATGCGAGAAGACGAGGAGGTAGGATGCAAGTGCAACTGAAATGGGATTTCTGGATAAACTCATCAAAGAAATCCACAAAAGTAACAAAACTAGGAAAGGACAGGAAAAACAACCACACTGGAAATAAAACAAGCAAAGGAGTGCAGAGCTTAAAGAAAGCAGAACTGCATACGGAACAAAGTGGCCAGGGAGGCCAAACACTGAGCAAACACAAGGAGAACCAATAGGGGTATATATAATATAATATAAGATAAGATAAGATAAGATAAGATAAGATAAGATAAGATAAGATAAGATAAGATAAGATAAGATAAGATAACACTTCATTGATCCCGAAGGAAATTGCAGTGTCACAGTTCTGTACATATTGCACAAGTAAGACATACGTTATTACAATAAAAAGGGCAGAGGTTACAGAAGAGCTACTAATCACAAAATGACATAAATTAAAATAACAGAAGAGTCTATGTGCATATAAAAGTGTTCTATGGAGTATGTACATACATTAATCAGAATAAATAAATAGAGCTGGATTAAGTAGATTTGTCTATATACATAAATGTGCATGTATAAGACATTGCCTATAACATAATAAATAGAAAAGCATGTACAGACATTAACGGAGCAGCATAAGTAATATTGCACTTAGAGATGTGAGGTAGTAAGGATTATATATAAAGTGACAACTGGCAGGTCAGATAAAATAACAGTCCAGATTAGAGCAGTGCAGTAGAGTTTAAAAACTGGGCATGTACCAATATAATGGAGCTCAACACAGTTCAGACAGCAGGAGATCGGTGGTGTTCCTGCTATAAGGAGACTCGTTGTAGAGTCTTATCGCGGTGGGGAGAAAGGATCTCACATATATACATAAAGGCTGACAAGGGAGGGGCCACAAACTAGAGACAAGAGGGCCGAAACAGGGAGGAGCTATTAACCAAAATAACAACAAAAGCACATGGCAGAGAATAACCAAGGCACATGAAGGCCACAGGAGGAAAACAAAGACAGCACCAGACAGAATCAAGAAAAGACAGGAGGCTGGTTACATGTTACACCTACAACACCACATCTGGCCTTTTAGCACCGTTTGTCTCATTTTAAAGCAGGGGAAGAGTGTGTCTCTCTAGCTCACACTACTGATGAGCAGTGATTTATGATTTTATTAATGTAATTTTAATTTTGTGAATGTAATTTTACTGTACAAATTGAATAAGTTCTACTAAAATGTACAAAGGAAAGTTCTAACTAAACCCTTCACCTGGAGTTTACTTGTGTAGCTGTATTCAGACTGGATTTGGTTTCCGTAGGTAGGTGGGGTAATGTAATTAATATCGACATTGCTCTGTGATTTTAAAGCTGGCTGAATGCGCCATGTCAGTCATTTTTACAGAGTGTGTGCTCAGTGAAGGTGCCAGTGGCCTTTACCTTTATCTGTAAAACGAACCATAACAATAACCTCAGATTAAATTAATCCCATGAATATCAGCATGTATATACATTTGTCATATCCTGTGGGAAAGGAGATTTTAATGCGGTTTTTTTAATGGAACAGAGATCTTGAGTCGTGGTGGTACACCTCAGGTGTCGTACGACATGCAGCACAAGGCCTTCTCAGAGGCATGTATCTTCGGGCAGCTTTGGCTAAGCCATTGTGTAGGGTAGCGTATGGACTACGAACACGTAGCTGCTAATCTTATAACCTCTAAGTGGATTATCATTCTTCTACCATTCAATTTTATCAGTGGTCACATGACGCTGCTCACAGGATGCTGTTGGCTGGATGTTTTTTGATTGGTGAACACATGTTCTTGCATAACTCAAGTAGACACTCCCATCTCAGTCAGATGTCTTATCTCTGTAATATATGTCCTGTAGTAAACCTACACTATTCCACCTTCCCATGTAAACTGATCCCACCAATCAGGGCTTCAGAAATGCTGTTCAGAAATTGTGGATTAAAAATTGGAAACTGTGGATTAAAAATGACAGACTGCCCATGTCTCAGCAGCAGCTATGTGTATCCACTCAAGGTCATCAATACGGATAGGAACAGACAATAAAGGTGTTCTAACAACACTGACCTTTGACCTGCCGCTATCAGATGTCAAGGTTAAACCTCGATCCTAAGCATCTCTAGTGACAAAGGTTGAAGCTGTGTTCCAAATGCGCTTAGGGGTTCAAGCTCGAACTTCATCAAACAGGCCCCTATCCACCGCGCCGTCCTCGCCGCCATTTACACAAAAGGCCGCTAGATGTTATGATGTGGAGGGGCACCTTGGGAAGTCTTTATTAATTGTTGAAGAGCCGGCCTTTTCCCCACTCTCCATGATACAATAAGGATTTTCCCGCTGATTTTCACTTCAAACGCTTGACCTCTGACTCCGACTCAAACCAAGCAGGGATCTGGAGATCCTTTCATTGTGACACTAAGTAAGCTGCAGTCCAAAACCTCTAGGGCCCAATCCATTAGCATGTCTTTGAAAGAGCCAGTGCATTCTTTTTTTATATCCCCACCTCCATGAAAAGCATTCGCTCCTCTCAAGGCGCTATGACCGCCATATGAAGTTGAAGCTCACTCGGGGCTGGTTTCCCAGACAAAGATTAAAACTATGGTTCTGCAATACAAAGGATTCCCCTCTGACAGCCTAATTTAGCCCAGTTTAAGCTACATTACCTAAAACTCATTGTCCTTGACTTAAGATGTGAGATGTAGGGGCTGCTGAGGACGCTCCCTGTCTTTTAGTAAAGTTTTACTGTGGCTCCTTGAAAATAACAGCACAAAATATGCTTATATAAAATAATAATATTAACAAAAAAAAAAAACATTTCTGGAAATATTGGGAGTTATCGTAAAAGGCAAATGAGACAGGAGCCTGTCATATGTTAATTCTCTAGAACTTTTATTCACCTCAGACACATTTAGAATTTGATGCCTGCAACACTCTGAAAAAGCTGGGACCGAGTCGTTATTCCGACTGTGCTACGTCACCGTTCCTCTTAATGACACTCTTTAACGATTTGGCAACTGAGGGTTGTAGGTTGTACATTTTTGCCCGTTCTGGCTTGATACAAGGTTTCAGCTGCTCAGCAGGCCATGACTGCTGCTGTCTGCTGCTGCTCCTCATGATGCACCATACATTTTCAATAGGAGACAGATTTGTACCACAGGCAGTCCAGCCAAGTACACTCATACCATGACAGATATTGGCTTTTGCTCCTTCCACTGATAGAAATCTGTAAGCTCCCTCAGGGCTTTAGCATGGAGAGCTCGACATCAGAGTACCCCAAAACTCTGAAACATGGGCTCGTCCGACTCACCTGACCACAGCACACATTAGTCTGTTGGAGCAGCTGAGTTGAGCTCCGGTTCTGAGAACTCGGCGGCGTTTCTATAGAGCTGCTGTGTGGCTTCTCCTTCTGTTCTGGAGTTTCAGGTTTCATGACGCAGCAGCAGACTGTTTAAAATGTTTCTCTATGTTCCTCTATATATCTTCTTCTCTATTTCTTTCTCTTCATTCCTCTCCTATGTTGCTTTCTGTTCTTTAGTTTTAGTCGTTCTTTCTTTCTTTCCTTTTTTTCCTTCTTTTTTGCTTTTCTTTTCTTTGTTTTGTTTTGTTTTTTCTTCTATTTCTTTTCTTCCTTTCTTTTCCTTTTTCTTTTTTTTTAAAGCCCTTACTTTCTGTCTATTATTGCTGTCCTTTACTGCTATCCTTTCCTTCCTCCCTTGTTTTTCTCCTGTCTTTTTCTTTCTCCTTACTTATTTTCTTTCTTTTGTTTTATTTTGTCTTCTAGCCTCCTGTCTTCTAGCCTGTTTTCTTTTAGCCTCCTTCCCTCCTTCTTTCCTTTCCTCATTATTTTATTGTTTCCTTCCATTCTATTTTTCTTCTGTTTTCTTTTCTTCCTTTCATCTTAACTTTGTCCTTTTCTTTATACTTTCTTTCTTTCTTTCTTTCTTTCTTTCTTTCTTTCTTTTCCCCTTTTACTATTTTCCATGTTATCCTTATCCTGAATGATGTCTTTGAATATTTAGCAACCAAGACTTTATTTTTTAAATAATATTTAAGGGTGCTAAAGAACAGAAAACTCTAGTGATATTATATGGAGGATAAACAGGGAGAGTTCAGTACCATTAACATACTATAAACCCCAAATGCCAAAATCCTAAAGCATCACATAACAGTCCAAACTCATTAACAACAACAGCAATAGCAGATAATTATTATATCTATCTATCTATCTATCTATCTATCTATCTATCTATGCTCAGATGTATTGTTTTGTGATTATGTATTATTTAGCATGTGCTTGGCTACTGTACCCAACTCTGACTGAGATCACCAGACTGTGACATTAACTCATTTGAAAGACTGTCCTCAGTAATCCTGTGTTAATGTCTGCTTTATACTCCTTTCAGGTTAATGTCTGCTTTGTTAATGATAATGAGGGGGTGGCCAGTCCATGTTCAATCCGAACAGACCAGGAAGTTGCACATCCACAGCTGCACGCTGGCGTCCAGCTGCTTCAGGTGCTGCAGCAATCCAACTGTTTTCTCCCACTCCCTGTAGGGCGTACCAACCCCTCTCGGAGACAATCAGCATCTTCTAATTAACTAGTTCAGAGAGAACAGCTGGGCCAGTTCAGCTGGATTCAGTTTAATTCAGTCTTATTTGTGATTATTTGCGATTTTGTCTCAAAGCACTTTGTAGAAATGAAGTTTGAAACGATGTCGGAAAACCTGCATCTGTTAAAAAGCTGTAGGCTGAATGGGTGGTCATATGTAGATGTGTTTTTGAGTTTGTTCAAAATTACAGTTCAGAGCCCTGGCCAGTAATAGGTGTGTGGTCTACAGCTTTACAGCTGAGCTGCTGTTAAATGCTCTGAAATGCCTTTATAATAAGATCACTATCTTGCATATTTCTTACTTTATATTGGTAAGTGTAATGCTAGGTAAGGTCATATGCTATGAGACAGATAGCTAGCTTTAGATAGTGAGGCACACTAGGTTAATTAACCTTGCATACCTGTTGCGTATAACCTTGGTGGATTTACCTGGCATTTTCATAGGTATTACTGCAACGCTGATAGCTCATTTCACATTCACATACTGGGAACTATATTCAGTTTTAGTGAAGCTTTTGCTGCTCCCTTTGCTGACAAGTTGTTTTAGCACTTAGATGTATAATAAAGCTAACAGCACAGTATATATTACAATATCATTACAGTAATATTACAATAGTCATGCTATAGGGTTTAGTATTTCATAGCATGGTATATACCATACCATATACCATAACTACATGTACTGTAATTTTATTCCCAGGATTCAGCACAGAATGCTGTATAAAACTCGTTTAATCAGATTCATTGAAATCCAGAGACTATTTACAGTGTGTATGGCATGTAAAAACGTACAGTATACATGGCAGGTAAAACAGAACAAGGACTTTATTAAAATTAATGCCGGCCAGAGCCAGGGTCACTAAAACAGGCCAGTTCAAAACCAGAAGGCATGTTTACAGATTCATGCGCAAGGTGAGAGCAAAAAAACAAAGACAAGCTAGGAAAGGTAACAAAAGGCAGAATGATCGACCAAACAAATCCAAAAGGTGGAATCAAAGAGCAAACCAAAACATGAACAAGCCAAAAACCAGAAATGCAGTAGAGAGGAGACATACAAACGACGGCAATACCTGGAAAAGTTGTGTACAAACTGAGGAGTATTTATACAAACAGGAGTGGACAAAGGAGCCTTTGTCTGGAGGTGGGACACCAGGTGTTATGGACCTTTTAAAAATGTTTTATGGACCCCTAAAATCCCAGATCACTTCTCAAAATTACTTATTACCCCTAAATTAGTCAGAAACATAAACACAGTACAAACTGTCTCACTTGGTACAGTAGCCTTTGTTTGCAATTACAGAGGTCCTGTAGTTTTTCACCAGGTTTGCACACACTGCAGCAGGGATTTTGGCCCATTCCTCCACACAGATCTTCTCCAGATCAGCCAGGTTTCTGGGCTGTCACTGAGAAACACGGAGTTTGAGCTCCCTCCAAAGATCTTCTATAGGGATTAGGTCTGGAGACTGGCTAGGCCACTCCAGAACCTTGATATGCTTCTTACGGAGCCACTCCTTGGTTATCCTGGCTGTGTGCTTTGGGTCATTGTCATGTTGGAAGACCCAGCCACGACCCATCTTCAATGCTCTAACTGAGGGAAGGAGGAACCTTCTGTGCCATGCATGACTTTAAACTATGATGTCTTAGTGTATTACTCACAGTAACCTTGGAAACAGTGGTGCCAGCTCTCTTCAGGTCATTGACCAGCTCCTCCCGTGTAGTTCTGGGCTGATTCCTCACTTTTCTTAGGATTATACATTGTGATTTCTGGATTTTTTTTAAAAATTATGTCTCTTACAGTGGACATGCACCTAAGATGAAAATTTCAGACCCCTCTATAATTTCTAAGTGGGAGAACTTGCAAAGCCGCAGGGTGTTCAAATACTTATTTTCCTCACTGTATTTATTATAATACAGACTTTTTTGTAAGACATCATCCTAACACAAATTATTGATATGCTTTGATAGAGCAAGCAAACTTGGTGAATATGGATTCACACACAGGTGAATCCGTATTAATTACAATCCCAATTACATCTTCAAGAATACCAAGAAACATGGCCTACGCTAAGAAACCAGAAAACAAGCAGCTTAGAATTAAGACAACAGCCTCACCAGACCAGGAAATGAATACTCCAACATTCAGCTTAATCTCTCTTTCCGGCATCTGTGGCACACAGGTCAATACACTTCTAATTCCAAAGGTTTCCTGGGACCGGAATGATTCAAAGTGATTACCCGTAATTGTCACAGATGTGACAGCTGGAGGGGAGGTTGAAAAATGTGTGGAGTATATATAAAACATCCACAGCAGTATAAATACTCTGATATTGTTCACAATATAACACAGATGCAGGTGATAATTAGAGCACCAGGTGTGGTGGGTGGTAAAGGGGGTGGAGCCTCTTTCCCAATAAAGCAGATACCTTTATAATTCATTTATGACCCGATGCAAAATTCTAGAACACAAAGATTTGTTAAAAACGTATATGACACATCAGCATTATATCACAGCAGCATAGAAACTACTTCTGGGTGGTTCTAACTGATAGCGCTGTGCTGATTCAACAGGATTTTGGACTCATCCTGAGGGTTATTTAACCAGAGTACTGGAAACAGTAATCTTCCCATATCAATACCCAAACAAGAACCAACTCAACTAATGGTTTTAACATTGGATAGTTTATAATATAATATAATATAATATAATATAATATAATATAATATAATATAATATAATATAATATAATATAATATAATATAATATAATATACCCTTCTGGTTATTCTGATCATTTTATATTACCCCAAACACATTATTTTTATTAATAGTATTAATAGTATTCAATTTTAACAATCATTACATTATCATACCATCCTAGTTTGTATTCAGTAGCTCTTTTAGATCCTATAATAGTGCTAATGTAACTTTTATCTTCATCTGTAGAACTAAATTATGATTAGCTAATTGTTAATAATAGAGGATCCTCAGTGGGGTTAATACAGCAGCCGGAAAACTGAATAAAAAGGTAAGTAAAATCATTAAATAATTGTTTATAATATATATTTGTTTACAAACATGTGTTTTTTTATGTTTGGCTGTGATGCATTGGCAGCCTGTCCAGGGTGTTTCCTGCCTTCTGCCCATTAAATGCTGGGATAAGCTACAGCAACCCCCAGTGACCCAGAAGGATTAAACCGTTTAGAAGATGCCTGAGTGAGTGAGTGAGTGAGTGAGTGGTTTAGAGTGAGTGAGTGAGAAGTGTGTGAGTGAGTGAGTGTATGAGTGAGTGAGTGAGTGAGTGAGTGAGTGAGTGAGTGAGAAGTGAGTGAGTGGTTTAGAGTGAGTGAGTGAGTGGTTTAGAGTGAGTGAGTGAGTGAGTGAGTAAGTGAGTGAGAAGTGTGTGAGTGAGTGAGTGGTTTAGAGTGAGTGAGAAGTGTGTGAGTGAGTGAGTGGTTTAGAGTGAGTGAGTGAGTGAGTGAGTGAGTGAGAAGTGTGTGTGTGAGTGAGTGGTTTAGAGTGAGTGAGTGAGTGGTTTAGAGTGAGTGAGAAGTGTGTGAGTGAGTGAGTGGTTTAGAGTGAGTGAGTGAGTGAGTGAGTGAGAAGTGTGTGAGTGAGTGAGTGGTTTGGAGTGAGTGAGTGAGTGAGTGAGTGAGTGAGAAGTGTGTGAGTGAGTGAGTGGTTTAGAGTGAGTGAGCGAGCGAGCAAGTGAGTGAGTAAGTGAGTGAGTGAGTGAGTGAGTAAGTGAGTGAGTGAGTGAGTGACATTTGGAGGTGAAAGCTTCACCCATTTTCCCTCAGCTTCCCATCATGTACAATAGGCAGCCTGGTGTATTATGGGATGGTGTGCTATATTTACTAAACAAGGAAAAAATTCCATCCTTTATCTTAACGCTCACAAAGTCTCAAAACATGCGATTGGCACATGCTAAGTCTTTTAGATGCCAGCCATGTGGCCATCTGAATTCTTACTGTTAATTCATTCTGGCATATGCACTGTCTACTCTTTTAAGCACTGTGAGAAAAACACAAACATACACAAACATACACACACACACACACACACACAAACAAACAAACACACAGATAATCTTTTCTTTTTATGGAAGAAGGTGAAAATGCATATCTTTCATTCAGACCAGCCAGGGAGTAGGAGGAAAGGGGAAAGATGATCTAATCACCGGCTCAAGCATATTAAAAATAAAAACTGAGTACTAATAAGCTGTCTGAGGTGTCGGCTTAGCAGTTGGTTGGTTTTTAGAAAAATGAGATTTTTTCTTCCCCCAGCTGCACTTAAAAAGAAATCGGCAAAATATTTCCCTGGTGACAGTGCAGCAGTCAAGGGAGGAAAATGGGGAATATGGTAACCATGATTTTGAATATGAGTTCTCACATGAATATACTTCTGTGCCAAACAGGTCTGTTTATGTAATTGATATCCCACTCTATGGGCATGTCCATGCCTGTCTTATGTTCTCTAAACCCCTGAAGGATGATTAGCATCTCAGAGTTTCCTATTCTGTTGCCTTATCTATGAAGATTAAGCCATAGATTAGTCGTAAGTGCAATTTCATGCATGTACCTTAATGTTGGGATACTTTAGGACACATAGCATACTTCCCTGCTGCTGCTAATCTGCTCTAAATCTAACCGGTAGAAAGAAAACAGAGAATCTGCAAGGAACTAGGACATGTTGTAGTTTGTCCTTGCTTATTCATATTCATTTAGTTGATCAAACCTAATGCAGTTCTCAAAATAATGTAAATTGGCGGTAGTTTCAGGTTTATTTGTCATTTGCACAACATGTCAGCACATTTATGCATTAAAATGCTTGTGGTGAGGCTCAGGTTGATGCTCTAAAGCAGGACATCATTATATACATACTAACTGAACATTAAAATAAAGAGATATAAAAGAAATATATCAAATAAATACAAGATACACAACATGTACACTAAATACAGAATATATAAAGACTGCAAGGGTCTGTAGAAATTCCCACATAGTACATTTATTAGACAAGGATAGTCTGAGAGAGAGCGGAGATATAATATAAATTTGTATATATATATATATATATATATATATATATATATATATATATATATATATATATATATATATATATATATATATATATATATATATATATATATATATGTCTGTTGTTTAAAGTGACTCAGTGATATTGTCCATAGCAGTGCTAAATTAAGAATATTAATAATAATAGAGTGCCAGAGTGCAGCTCAATGTAACTGGTGTAGCTCAGTGGACAACACCACTACCCGCCAAGTAGCCACCACCACACGTGGGAGACTGGGGTTCGAATCCCGGTGACTAGTGACTATGCTGTGCTACACCAATAAGAGTCCTTGGGCAAGACTCCTAACACTACGTTCGCCTACCTGTAATATGATTAACCTTGTAAGTTGCTCTGGATAAGAGCGTCAGCTAAATACCATAAATGAACATTATAGTGTTTATCTAATCAGCTTACTGATTTTTTAGAAGCCAGTAACTGATAATTTACTGGCTGCTTATCTCTGTACTACTAAACAGTAACTAGAGTGAATTAAACATTTACACGTTCATTTATAATACATTTATTAGGCCTGATCAAGGGAGTCGACATCGTTTGCTTTCAAAATCCAGAATTCATAGATGAAAATCCTAAAACTTGGTCTTGGCTCTGTCTCAACAAGGCTCAGTGCTTAATATGTTAACGCTCAGCTATTGTCCCCCTAATAAGCCTTTTATTACAGGTGCAATAACGGTCACCTGACCATATTATACAAACGATTTAGATGTATAATCTACCAATACAAGTGCTCTGTAAGAATGCTTCATTGACCATAATCACTGATAATAATGTAGTGACTACCAGCCAGATGCTTATCAATAACTGGTTTGTTAACATTTAATAAGGACAGTATGATGCCCTTCTCCATCCCCACAATCGAGTGTTGACAACGCATGATCTACAGCAGGCATGTAAGTGTTTGCGGTCTATGCCTGTCCCTTCATTCATGTAGCTACGGAAGTAATGTTAGACATTTGCTTTGACATTTTCTTGAAGCCTGTTCCAACCTGGAAATACCAGTTAACTCTCTACAATGACACATATGGCTTTAGGAAACAACAGGCTCTACAAAACAGAATCTCACTTTGAGTTTTATATTTTAGCTGCCACTGGAGCTTTACATTCAGACATTGCCATACTGTTGAGTTAAGGGATAGGTTTGGTTGCTGCACACCAGTTGGAGAGCTGACAAAAAAGCCAGTTTGGCAAACAGCCTATGACTGATTTGGCATTATGCTATAATGAGAGAGTGCTCTCACAGAAAAAACATCGACTCCTAAAAATGGGTTATTAAAATATTCTTTCCCCATTTGTTTGAATACGGTGGAGAACAATCTGGGTAGTTGGTGAAGGGAAATAAAAAAAAGGTCACTTTAGAGGCCTAGAATTCTCCAGGGCCACTGGGCTTCAGCTCAGACAAGTGTGTGCATTAAATCGCCTATTCATTTAAAATGGTTTAGCGTTAGGAATCATAATTATCACTGGCGGTAAGAAAAGCAATTTTGTGATTTCATACTGTTTCTGGCCAGTAGTTCATTGGAACAAATACGTTCTCTTGAAATGTCATTGCTGTAAACAAAGTTTAGTTTCATTTACATTATTAACATAAGACATAATTAATATGCAGCGCCAAAAGTCCGTAATTCTTTTTAATCATATGAAAAAGATACGTATGTTTAAGGTGTACAAAATGACTGTAATATGACACTGATGCTTTGTAGAAAGCTGTGCCATACTGAGAAAGAAGTCAACATTTAGAATGCTGCATATTTGATAAGCGGTTATTACATTTTGAGATACACATGACTATATACAGAGCGGGTACGCATTGTTTATCATTTAATAGTGTGATGAAGAAAACGTCCTGACATACTTATTGGCGTCTATCTTACAGTAGTTCATTGTACACTGTAAAAAGATATTATACAAAAAGAGAAATAATTAATCATTAATAATTTAACTAATAATATAAATAATAATAAATAAAAATGCAATTAATAATGCAAAAAGTGATTCTTTTGAACACTAGACTAAATGTAATGAGTTACACTTACATATTACAGTAAAACTTTAAAAGCAATAACCCTTTACTTCTAAAGGTTCAGGTGGTGTCCTAAAACATTGCATACACATCCATCTAGGCTAAGGCTACATATGGATCTACTGGTTTATGGACTGAAGATTAGATAAACAGGTGTTTAATAACCAGACGGAATAGCCAGTTTGATGAATTGAGAAGAGGACTTCAATATTTCTGACAGAGAGAAAACAAAAGATGGCTGCTTCAGCCTTTGTGTCAGTCCTTGAATATGGAACATTATTTATATGAATGCCACAACCTCCCTGGTGAATGAGTCATTGCCAATGTCCCAGATGACTCCTTCCTAGTGCACACCTCTGTGATATGTATTCAGCAGTGAAGTGGTCATTCTGTACTTGTAGACTCTCACAGACACTCTTATATTAAATCTCCTGATTCAGTATCATCACTTGCATTATATAATTGTAAGGCTTTATCTTCTGGGTATTCATTTATTTTGTGCCAGATTAACTGATTAAACAAATCACTCATAAAGGCTTTTAAATCTGAACCAGCAGTGCATCCAACAATAAGGACTGTACATATATAGACCACAATCATTTATTAGTATGGTGTAGGGCCTCCTTTTGCGGCCAATACAGCGCCAGTTCGTCTTGGGAATGACATATACTGCGTCCTGCACAGTGGTCAGAGGGATTTTAAGCTATTCTTCTTGCAGGATAGTGGCCAGGTCACTACGTGATGCTGGTGGAGGTTCGTCCTTCTTGGTGGTATGCTGACATTACCCTGGATACCGTGGCTCTTGATACATCACAAAGACTTGCTGTCTTGGTCACAGATGCTCCAGCAAGACGTGCACCAACAATGTGTCCTCTTTTGAACTCTGGTATGTCACCCATAATGTTGTGTGCATTGCAGTATTGTGAGCAGCACTGTGCTCTTACCTGCTAACTGAACCTTCACACTCTGCTCTTACTGGTGCAATGTGCAATTAATGAAGATTGGCCATGAGACCTCCCACACTAAAATGACAGGTGTTACCGTTTCATTGTCCAACCCCTGTATATATATATATGAATTTCATGAAGAATTGACCAACAGAAATGACTTAAAAGTGCTTGGAAAGACGTCTGGTTCCATTGACTTCTATTCAAATTAAAAGAGGTTTTTGGCCTCTCCTGTAAAGTTGCCATTTTGGAGATACCCGTTTTCCTTTGGACAGTGACGATATGTATATATAAATACTTTCTCTCTCTCTCTCTCTCTCTCTCTCTCTCTATATATATATATATATATATATGTTTATATAGTAATATGAAAACATTGCAGCTCAGAGTTCAGATTCCACACGCTGCTTTATTTACCTGTGACTAAAGTGGACATGTGTGCATTCTAACATTCTAGGGGCAGAGTGTAATGGTCTAAAGCCCTTGGGATCCTAAACCTTTCTAATCTAAACCTTCAATATTTAAATTACATTTACAGTATTTAGCTGACGCTCTTATCCAGAGCGACTTACAAGGTTAATCATATTACAGGTAGGCCAACGTAGTGTTAGGAGTCTTGCCCAAGGACTCTTATTGGTGTAGCACAGCATAGTCACCTAGACTGGAATTCGAACCCCAGTCTCCCTGGTGTGGTGTTGGTTCTGGGGCGGGTAGCGGTCTTTTCCGCTGAGCTACACCAACCACATAATATGCACAATATGCACGTACGAAGCATGCCTTAGTTATACCATCCCAAATAACAAAGTCCTGTATTGGACCATGTTTCTCTCCTCTCTATGTAAACTGGGCGGTCCTAACCTTGGGTAATGCTTCTGTGCGCATTTCCTAACCCATCACAAGGCTGACTTGTCTCGCCCCGCCCACACAAACACTTTCAGAGTCAGAGTAACTTAGTGACCTTAAGTTAACCCGGCATAACCAAAAGCTAGCAAGGTAGACCACCTGTTTGCAGCTGCCTGATACCCATTCGTTTCATCTATCTGTTTGTCTGTCCCTTCACACATTGCTTCCTCCATCTGACCACTTCTTTGTTCATCCATTTCTCTGCGTATCTGTTTGTTTGTCCTTCTCAGTGTTGATTTGTTTGTTTGTTTGTCTGTCTGTCAGTTTGTGCACTGCGTAGTCCATCTGTCTGCATGTTTATTCATCCACTACTCTTGTTTGTCCAGTTATGGTCACAAACAAGCTGGATAATGGTTTTAATTCTGTATGAGTGGTGGAACAGAGAGCTGTCAATCTTGTTGGTTATTAGCCACACCCTCAGGTAGGTTTGATTTGAATGTTTTATCATACTAATATTTAATATTTCATTTGAACTGTACTGTATGTTTAACATATCACTAAAGTTTAGCATTATAAGACAAGTAATTTGAAATTACGGCCAGTGAATCGTTAGGTTTGACCATGTCGCACCATGACAATTCAGAACTGATGCAAGTATGATGCATTTCACTGACTAATCCTTACAGTTATTACTACCATCATGCTTTGCTGCATTAAATTACAATGTAATTACATAATAAATACACAATTACAATACAAATTACATTGATATTTATTTTACAATCTCTCTTCTGTGCTTTGGAAGATTTGTTTTGAGATCAGGAACTGTCAGAAATATCAAAGATGTTTCCAGTCAGTTATATGTCAGATTCTAATCCTAATAAAATATCTCTACTCTGCCAACTTACCCACACAAATATGGCTATCACTGAAAGTCTGCACGTTCGGCAGCATTTCCCTTTTTGTTCCAATGTGAATATAGTAATTATACATGAGCTAAAAGAGGCGTCAGGAGTATATGCCGTGAGAGACCTAGCAGGGTCAAATGATGTTAGCCTGTGCCGGTAGTTTCGTAGACGATGGTGAAGTTGAATGAGGAGCCAGACTGCAGAAGGCCCTCTGCAGGCATGAGTCACTTTGAAAGAGAGAGTGTGTTGGGTGGAACACTAAAGTGCTTGCTGAGATGAGAATGTGCAGTCAAGGTTGCAGCGATGTGTTTAAAAGTGGAGCTGTCAGACACCCCAACCCGCCCTCTCATGGCAGATTACTTCCCCCCGTCCACTCCGCCAGTCTAAGGTCACCTGGCTGCCTTCCAAAGCTCAACCTAAATCAAACCCCATTTTTACCTTTGACGGTTTTCTCCCACCCCCTCCATAAGGACAAATGTTAAGGCACAGTTCTACTTTATTTTAACCATGTGGACGTGTGCTTGAGCTGACTGCTGCGTGTACCTTGTAGCTGTAGGTTGGACATGTCCTCATAAATGAGCACGTCCTTAACTACTACATACAGTAAATGGGTAATGCTCTCTTTTATAGTTCCTTAAGTTCTAGGTATTAACCAAGTAATGGCAAGGTAATAGATAAACAGCTTGGCTAACATAGTGGTGTGCTTCAGTGTATTCTGACCATTATGAACCTCTATTTATTAAATGAAGGTTTTTCAGTCACATCTGCTGCTAGCCATCCAGATCTAGGTCTGAATCTCCTTAGCAGTTTCTCTCTCTGGTTCCTATGGGCAGAGTTTTGCAAACGGTCAAATGAACAAGCTGTGCCATCTTGGTGTGCAGTGCGAAGTGTAAGTCAGCGTCTTATTAGCCAGCTTCTTGTTCGGCTTATTCCACTCCCCCATAAATGGTCCATTAGTTACATTCTAGTGCCTGAGCAAGAAGCCCGTTTCAGCCTTGTTGGCTGTTCTTCAAGCATGGTTTTCACAAGTTACTGTTCTCGCTCTATATCGTCGCTGCCCAATTAACATTTGCCTGTATCTCCATTTTCATTGCTTGGAGAAAAGTCTGGTTTCATAGACTTATATTAAAATGAGATTTTTGCCCTTTTCTGTAAAGTTTCCATTTACAGTTGCCTGTTTTTCGCGGGACAGTGATGTTACGTTAATTGGAGATTCATTGCTGTCTGTACAGAAGACTTCGCTGTTGAACGGCAAGGACATCTGTCCAAAACACTCATCCACATTTCTTACCCAGATCAGAGTTTGTTCACACACAACAGGCGACAGAATAAACCACGTTGTATTTGGTATTGCTTGTTTCAAAAAGATATTGAAACTTTCATTTTTGTTTGGCTGTTGTCATAGCAACATGTCGGTCCGGGCATATCAGTGACACTGTATGAGGAGCGGCATGGGGCAGAGAGTTTTATACACAGAGACAGCGTTACTGTATTCTTGTTCTTATAGTTTCCTTGATATTCAGTAATCTTATTCGTCTGGCCTCATCAGCAGCGCACCTTATCCTGAAAGCAAGACAAGGCTGAGTGCAAATGAGGTAGAGGCCGAGATCTGTCTGTGGGGACATTTAGTTTATAATGTGAAGATCTGACCAACACTACTGCATAGTGTGTGAAAATCGCCTATCTGCAGCTGCATCACTTACTACAGTGTTCCAAACTACCTCTAAAAGCAACAAGTTGAAAACTTAACACAATTATATAAATATAATTTTACATTTATTATTTTTTTTTTACATATTTTATAGAGTTAAATTCCTCGAATAAGCATCTTATAAGCTACTTAGTCGCATGGAACCAAATGGCAGTTTAATTAATTCCAGCATTACTTGCTTGGAAATGCATGAAAGTAACCCGAACACTCAAATCAAATCAAATTGCTCAAATCTTTAGTGTGACTTACTTGGATGTGTTATGGATGTTTTACTTCACAAAGTTGCGTGGGACTGGTTGACCTAAGGTTTTTAAGTAAATCCAACATTTAATTTTTTGGAGCGTGTGACATAATTGTGCATAATGTATGAATAACCTAATAAACCCTGACCGGGAAGCAATATGAAGGTAACACCAAATTTTAACATATAGAAATGCTGAGAGATGCTAACAAACGAAGAATCGCCGGCAGCTTAACCATCTGCTTGAAATGGGTTAACTTAGCTTTTGATCAAGAACTGTGTATGCTTAGGTGTCTACCAGCAAATGGTACATTTTTGTACTTTCCTATAATCTCATGTTTTAATCAGACAAATAATACTGGAGTGCGAAATGGCTAACAGTTAGCACATTTACATTTCTGGCATCTAGCTGACGCTCTTATCCAGAGCGACTTACAAAGTTAATTACATTACAGGTAGGCCAATGTAGTGTTAGGAGTCTTGCCCAAGGACTGTTATTGGTGTAGCACAGCATCACCCAGACCAGGATTCGAACCCCAGTCTCCCACGTGTGGTGGTGGCTACTTGGCGGGTAGTGGTGTTATCGGCTGAGCTACACCAACCACCTGTCATAAGCACATTGCTGCCTTGTGACCAAAAGGTCACTGGTTTGATTTATTTTTGGGTGTTATACAAGCAGATAAAAATAAATACAAATAAAAATCTCAAACCCCGACGACGTTCACAGTAATAAGGTCTATATCCTAACAGCCCCACTGATGGATAGAGGGGCAAATACTATGTTACCATTTTAGTCGAGCATTTTTAATCCACTTCAAGCGCTCCTACCAACGTGTCTTTTTAGGTTGCCTATTTGCAGCTGTCACTTACGAATGCTGAGATAGGGGCCAGAGGAGAATAAACACGGACGCTTGTGGCAGGCCGAGCCCCTGGCGATGGGCCTCGCTGATAGACAGAGTGGTAATTGTGCAGCGTAGCCCATCCCAACCTGTTCCCATCCCAACCTGTGATGAGGACAGCGCTTGAAAGCCTTAAACCCCCCCTGCCCTCCCCCTTCACAGTTCTCCCTGAGTCTGCCCGTGTGCCCCGGGCTGCAGTGTTTACCCTGCTCCCTGCGCTTGCTTTGCCTGTCGATCTGAGAGGGGAAAAGATTGCGTGTCAAGTGCTCTCCTGGGCTAAACTATCATTTCAAAGTGTTATCACACAATCCCGACTCCCAGGGGCTGCCTGCCTTGCCTGCCTGCCTGCCATACGGAGGCGTTGGAGTAGCTCCAGACGTTAGCCCAGATAGGCGGGCGCCAGACAGCCCAGCAATACCCATCTAGTGAGGACGCATGATGCACATATAATTAATGGAACTTTAGGACTGCATTTACATAAGACTACCATTTAGCCACGCTCTGCTAATTTGTAAAAGCGTCTCGGTGCATTCTGGTGTCAGCATGGTGAAAGCTCTAAGAAGTCACGCCATGCCCTTCAAGGTGACAGACACAACTGTCAAAAGCAAACACGAAAGCTGCCGTGAGCTCTTAACTCAGAGACGAACCAACCAACTCTCTCCCACTGAGTCCTTTAATAGCACACAAATAGACCAATGAGACCAATGAGAAACCATTGGTTATGCTTTATTTTCATAAACAAATGACAAAGAACCAAACCAAAAATGAACAACAAGCAATATATCTTACAGCAAAGTGGCTTTCACATCTGTACATGTTAACAAGGCTCTCAAACATTCAACGTTGCCTTATTTGAGGGTTTCACAAAAGAACTTCTGGTGCATTTGTGAGGGATAGGTAGCTGGGATAACGTCTTTTTGCAGTAGCTTGCATTGGAAGTTAAAGTTTTTCCTCTTTCCTGTAAAGTTACTATGTGGGAGATATGTGCGCACATTTACTACATTTCACTTTATATCTTTCCCCCATTTTCTTTGGCTTGGCAAACTAATAGAATAAATGGTCTGAAATGGCAAAAACACCATTATTCAGTTTATTTACTGTTTATTTATGTTCAGGTAGAAAGGCAGGAGGGAGCTTGTTGCCTGGGTGCATACAAGGGGCTATAAGGAAAAGAAAACAGCTTGGAATGTGCCCACATTTACATTGTCCACATGTCGATAATCTGCATACCTAGAATCACTATAGTAGCTTGGAGATGTTATTTTGTTAGAGTTTTGCCAAAGGTACAAGTTAGAGCTTCTACAGGAATTGTGTTATGACCTATTGAGACTTATTAAACTGTTAAACTTTTACTTTGTTAAAAGTATTATAACTGAGATAGACTGCATATTGTTTCTGTCCAACATAAACATGTATCTCCATTTTTGTTTTTTGTTTTTTTATTTTTGTGCACCATTAGAACACAGCAGCTGCTGTTAACAATGTGAATTTCATGAGGAATGGACCAACAGAAATGACCATATATTGCTTGGAAAAAAGTCTGGTTCCATTGACTGGTTCCATTGACTGTGGCAGAATATAAAATCTTTATGTACGGGATAATTTCAATAACAAGGTGTCTGTCTCAGTCCACAGTTATGTTTCTTTTTTTTTTCTAATTTATTAAGATCCTTTTAATCACTTTTTACTGTGAAGTTGAAAGGTTTAGATGAAAATGTTCTTCTATGTGACTACCTAAAAGTATAGGTGGTGCCTAATTGTAGCCACACCCCTCTATTTAAAGAAGGAAATGGCACTGCATCCTTCTCCCTCATGGCCACATGGTGAGCAGGTACGTTTTGAAGTAAATGTGTACCAAAATCTGGAGATCAGTGTGAGATATAGGAAAATCATAACCACTGAGACTCATTTCTTCTGGAAATAAACAACTTATTAGTCTTTAATTAAAATATTATTATTACGTATGATTTTACATTTAAACCTGTTCAAGCTGTGTTTGCTAGTCATGTAATGGCTAGTGTTTGGAGTTCTCCTCAAAGCTAACATTATCACTGCCAAATCAGTCACTACCGATTCATTTGGTTGCTGTGGTAGTGTTATTGTTTTTTGGTAGTGACAATAAATGTGTAAGGTATATGGTCACTCACAACAAACACATTTCAGTTCAAGTCAGTTTCAAGTCTGAAATGTGTTTTGAGCCATTGTGATAATATGACCCATTTATCTTTTATGTTTATGCATTATCTGTAACACATCGTCACTGTCCAATGAAAAATATGTATCTCCAGTTTTGTCCATTTTGACTTTTATACATTTACACATATAATATATACATATAAATTATACATCGTTTGAACACACCAGCTGCTGTTTACACTGTTTGAGAATTGTATGATGAATGGACCAACAGAAATGGCCCAAAAGAGTTTGAAAAGACGTCTGGTTCCATTGACTTGAATTAAAATTGATTTGCTATTTGCTGTGTTGATGCACTAATGCTAATTTGCTTAGTTAAACTAATCTAATTGTCTGAACGGAAACAAACGATGCGCCTGTGATGAGCCCCGTCCACACTGAACAGCAGTGCGGCAAAAAGTGCTGGACATTTACCTGACCAGTGCCATGTGAGCAGTATGTGGTGCGGAGGACACATTGAGTTGAGCTCACCCAAAGTCTACCGCTGAGAACAACAGATGTCACTGCTGGGGATGTCCTTGAAACGTCTCTGTTGCTACCAATTAATTTGCTCATAGTTGCCCTATTCGGAGGTGACCCAATTAGCACTATGTCATTATTTAAAAAAATGAAACTTTCTGACCCCTGCGTGACATACTTTGACCTAATGCATATGCCCATTAGGCTTAAAAGATGATACTGTCATTAGCATCTGTAAAACACATTTTAAATAGTGTAGATTATTACAAACAGACAGCAAAGGGGGG
The DNA here is from genome assembly GCA_024036415.1 of Prochilodus magdalenae. NCBI lineage: Eukaryota > Metazoa > Chordata > Actinopteri > Characiformes > Prochilodontidae > Prochilodus > Prochilodus magdalenae. The sequence continues at coordinate 947,957 of JAMWET010000204.1, forward strand.
AAACAGAATGAAATTAGAATATTAGTTGAGTGTATGGATCCCACATGTACATAAATAAGCCTTACATCAGCTATGGCATCCCCCCAAGTCCTCTACCACCTACGACTTGGCCACAAGTCAGTTCTTTGGCTGGAAGCTAGCACCAGGTCCACACACGTGTTCTGTGCAAGGACTTTGACATAAGTCTGGTTTTGCTCTACTTGCTCACATATGCTGTTTTAGAACAGAGTAACACATGGTACAATGTGAGAGTTAGAGATCTGATCAGCCACATTAAAAAAAGAAAATGATAGAATAACTAGTGTGTTCAACCTACTCTCCATCTGTCATCACAGTATTAATAGACTTCCATGGAACAGTAATTTAGGAATAAGAATAGGGAGTTAGTCATGTGATTCTTATGACACACACAATGTAAAAGAAGGGCAAGGAGTGAAAAGCTGAATAGACAAGATGGAGATGAGCCCATAATGTGCTAGTCAGACGCTATTACTAGATAACGGTACAAACAGAAAATCGCAATATATTTTGGATGTGATCCATAAGTAACAAAGAGAGCAAATTTTCAACTACAGTAACAACAAATTAAATGTATTTCTTATTTTGTGCAGTAAAATTGCAATATTATTTATACAGTATTTTTTCTTCTATTTTAAATTCCATTCAAATTCATTCATTCATTACATTCAACTAAAAATGTAATGCTTTTCTTTGTAATTTTAAAGAAAATGAAAATAACATGTAAAATAACAATAATAATTAAATACCCAGCACACTATATAAAGTAAAGATTTAAGATTTAAGATTTTAAGATTTTAAGATTTTCAATCCCTTATTGATCCCACAGTGGGGAAATTTAGTCTCCGCATTTAAACCCATCCGTGAAGTGAAACACCCACATACATACTCACTAGCGAACACACACACTAGGGGGCAGTGAGCACACTTACCCGGAGTGGCGGGCAGCCCTATCCACGGCGCCCAGGGAACAGTTGGGGGTTAGGTGCCTTGCTCAAGGGCACCTCAGTCGTTACTGTCCGTTATATATTATAACTTAATAAAATATAAACTAAAAATGTAATGCTTTCTTTGTAATTTCAAAGAAAATAAAAATAACAGGTAAAATAACAATACATATTTGTAATTAAATACCCAGCATACTTTATAAAGGTTTATATCCAAACTAAAAATGTAATGCGTTTCTTTGTAATTTCAAGGTGCCTAAATATGCTTAATATGCCCACATATGCCAATACTTTTACCGATAAGTGATGCATTTGTTAACATGAAATAATACATTAGCAATGGTTAACTGATGTTAAATAAATATACAACTGTATATCTATTACATGTTTACTTAACTTTATTTAAACATTATAACCATTGTTAATGCTATAGTTATTACTCCATGTTAACTGACGCGTTACTTCATGTGAGTTAGTCAACACTTAATGTTAAACGTTACCAATTGATAAATGCAAACAAAATGTTCATTTATAGCTTCTTTACAAATGTATAAGTATATGCAAATCTACATTTAGATAAGTCAGACACATTGTGGACGTGTGTTGTTGATTGATAAAGTACAGCTGGAACTCTTTGCCACAATCAGCAGCATTTGATGATGAGAACACTTTACAGACTATTATAATTTAGGTTTTGTGTGGGAACCAGTGGCACAGGAATAATTTCAATACATGGTAGAAGAAATTATTCTGCAAAGAGCAGCACATTGATATGACTGTGACGCAGTAAGTCATGAAACTGAAACTGAAAAGTGGCTGGTTTTTATAATAGGACAGTAATCCAGAAATGACCCAATGCAAACGCCAAATGCATCATAAACCACTTCCAAGTCTCCAGACCTCAACATCATCAAACATCTGTGAGCAGATCTTAAACATGATGCGCACGCAAGGACAGCCCATGAATATCAAAGAGCAAGCATTGTCCTGCAGGGACACCTGAATTCCTAAAGCAAGGTCAGAAGGACTTGTAGTTGGTTAACAAATGTTTGCTGAGTACTGAATTAGTAGGGTGTCCAAATGTTTGCACTGGCCACAATCAATTCATTTGCATAGTTTAAGGAGACGGTGCATTAACATTTTTAGAAACTGTTATTTTTAAAACATCACTTTAAATATAAAAAAAATTGTCATTTGCCCAAATTTTTGCAGACGGCTTTACATAATTTATTCTTTCAGAAATGGAACTAGCATTCCAGAGAGAAGAATTTGTGATAATGAACCCTTTCCACACTTCATTTGACACAGTGAAAGTCGCCTTAGTAAGGCGGCGCAGTACATTACAGCGGTAGCAACTCTATGAAAGAGAACACAGTGGACTCTTTAAGGTATTTACCTCATTATTCCACAAAGAGCATTGTTTGTTTGGTAGAACACATTTCAGTTTTAGAGAGAAACAAGTTTGACAAGGTCACGCATTAAAAGCAGCTGCTTCTGCACTGGATGGACTATACTGAGATAGTAAGAAATCTCTGAACATGGCAGAAAACATGGGTCTGGCTTTATATAGTGTCTGTAGTATGACTTGCAACAATGATGTACAGGGGTTGGACAATGAAACTGAAACACCTGGTTTTAGACCACAATCATTTATTAGTATGGTGTAGGGCCTCCTTTTGCGGCCAATACAGCGTCAGTTCATCTTGGGAATGACATATACTGCGTCCTGCACCGTGGTCAGAGGTAGTTTAAGCCATTCTTCTTGCAGGATAGTGGCCAGGTCACTACGTGATGCTGGTGGAGGTTCGTCCTTCTTGGTGGTATGCTGACATTACCCTGGATACCGTGGCTCTTGATACATCACAAAGACGTGCACCAACAATGTGTCCTCTTTTGAACTCTGGTATGTCACCCATAATGTTGTGTGCATTGCAGTATTTTGAGCAGAACTGTGCTCTTACCTGCTAACTGAACCTTCACACTCTGCTCTTATTGGTGCAATGTGCAATTAATGAAGATTGGCCACCAGGCTGGTCCAATTTAGCCATGAGACCTCCCACACTAACATGACAGGTGTTTCCGTTTCATTGTCCAACCCCTGTAACTACTGGTGACATCTTCACTGTTGCCATAGTAGTAGTACTGTATATACAACTGCCTTAACTGCAGTTTTATTCATGGAATTACACAAAGATGTCTTAAAGGCTAACACTTTAGGTTAAGTGTTAAATAACTAACTGTCAGGGCAAAAGACTCCGGGTCGACGCTTGCAGAGTTAAAAGTCAAGGCAGAATGTTTATTGAACACGAAAGTGAACAAACTAAGCAGCAATGCAGATTCAGCAACAGGGGTAGGGCTAGAAACGTAGTCGAGGCAGGCAAAGTCGAAACCAAGAGATAATCAGCGGAGGCAATCGAGTTAGGAGGAAAAGGCAAAAGGATAGTCGACAACAGAGAAGAGATCAAGAACCAGAAAAGAGATAATACACAGAAAGAACGCTCAGGATTGCTAACTACGTTGGCAAAGCTTCGCAAAAGCTCAAGCGGCGTAGAGAGGTATAAATATCAGGCGTAAATTAAGTTCAGCTGTCTGCTAAAACTCCGGTGATGGAGAGCGAAGCGGATTGGACGCGGGCGTGACGTCATCGAGCGTTGCCCTCTGGGAAGTTGAGTCCGGAGAAGCACGGGAGCAGGGGAAACCCGGAAGCGTGACACTAACAAAGTAAAGCAATAGTCAACATAAAGTAGTACTCGAACAATTGTAAACTAATATTAAGTACGTTTTCCCAGGAACTGTGCGCGTGTTTAAAAATGGGGAAAACTTTACATCAAGTGTTGACTAACTAATGTAGTAATACATTAACAATGTCAACAATGCTCGAATAATGTTAAGTCAACATTACATATAACAACTACATGTTTACATGTTAAGGGCAAAATGGGAATTACAAAGTATACAGAAAATCATGTGGACTGCAGTCAGGCATTGTAGAACTACATAGTGCATTTATATGCTAAGTGGAGCTGATAAAATGGACACTGAGTGTGGATACAAGGAAGTAGATTTAATGGTATGGCTTGTGGGTGTAGTTGCACCCAGAAGGAATCAACCGACAGGAATGAAATGGGGTGTGTAGAATTGACATTGTTAGACATGCGAATGATTCAGTCACACATGTAAGCAGGGTTAGGCCATACCACTGTACCTGACTAGGAATCATTCTGTTCTCATCCCGGCTGCACAGCACAGGGCTATATGGACCATTACAACGACTGCCATTAACACAACATCAGTGTCGCCAAAGACTGCTATGGTGTCGTGCCAGACTGTCATGAAGTGACTCAGAATGGCAGTGGGTCATCTTCAGAGTCCTGCTTTTTGTCTTGGTGAAGGCGACCAACAAATCTGTGTGTGGAAGCACTAAGATGAAAAGTTTTATGTCATGCGTCACATGTCCAGAAGACCTGGTGCCACTCCACCTCCACCCCTACCGCAAAATCTGCAGGAACTATGTGAGAATATTCAAGCTGCATGGGATGCATTATCACAGGACACCATTAGGGACCTCTACAACTCCATGCTGCACTACTTGTGTATGTGTAGCCCAATAAATATTACTCCTATCAGTAACTCATATAGAATTGCAATCTGACACTTTCATCTGGGTGCAAGTATTCTTTCAATGAGGGGTGTATGAAAGTGGATGGTCATATCGTTTAGCAAGGCCTAATTTATGGAGTTAGTTCTACCCTTCAAGGAAAAGAGCCAACTGGCTTGCTGGTTATGCTTTGAGGTCGGCAATGTTTTAGCATTAGATACGAGAACCCCTTGATTGTGGAGATCCGCACAACTGCAGTGGCTTATTGAGCCAAACATTACAGACCGTTTATTTCAAATATGTGTTTGAATGTGTTTGAATGAGGCACAATATAAGGTGGGACAATTTCGCACTGCCATCCTAATAAGTCTACATTTCCAAGACCTCTCAAAGTGACCCCAGATGGTTATCACTAGAAGATCAGGTTTTGCCCTAAGAGACCACAGATGTGGCAGATAGAAACAGTCTCTGTAAAAGTATTAATTAAAGCCCAAATATATATTTAGTTAACTTAAAGTCAAGGCATCATATTAACAGAGTGACAAGGTCCTCTTACATAATAACATGGACTGACATTAAAAGCAGCAGACAGTGTCGGGGCGACATGGTGATGACTCTTGGCCCTGGCTGAAGTGGTGTGAGTGTGGGTGTGTGTGTGTGTGTGTGTGAGTGTGTGTGTGTGTGTGTGTGTGTGTGTGTGTGTGTGCGTGCACATCTCATTCCGTGACTCTCGTGCTGCTTTACACTGTGAATGCTTCGGAGAAAGCTTCCTCATGAATGAAACATCGAGGCTAATGAAACGAAGCTCTCCACTTCCACATGCTTGCACTCAACCGCAAACATGCACACACACACACACACACACACACACACACACACACACATCGTCCACTTTCACACACATCACAACATGCACAAGCAGCCCATCCATTTTTAATAGCCGGGATTGTGGAGTTTTCTTCGTGCTGGAGGGGGAGAGTTGGTACGCAGGAGCCGGCATTTAGCGAACTTCTCACACATTTTTTCCAAGGACTTTTCCATATGAAACCACCTGTTCCTCTCACGCTGAGCGAATCAGCTGCACTGGAATCCTTCAAACTCAAGCATCAGTTTAAATGAGTGGGCAGGGCTAATCCAAGAGCACTGTAGAGCTTGGGCTGGGATTATGCTGCCATATACTGCGATTGCAATGAGCCGTGCAATATATTGCAATGCCTTGATGTAACAAGGTTGACTCATGGAAGTCAATTTTTATTTTCATGGTATCATTTTAAATCAGCTTGTTTCTTTATGAGCTGTATGACTGGGTTGAAATATAAACAAAGCCATTGTAGGAATGGTTTGATGTGGTATTTTCCGATCTAGAGAAATCGGAATTGTTTAAGTTTCAGGTTTATTCGTCATTTGCAACAGAGAATACTTGGGCAGCCTTAGTATAGAGCTGTGGAGCTCTAGTAGACCGAATGTAACTGCCCGGCCTTCGTGTGAGAGGTGAATGGGCCGGATTGGCATGCAGCAGGCTGGGCAGCCCCTGAGGCCTGGCTGCTGTGTTGTAGCCCTAGTGACTCAGTCTGAACAATGTTCAGCCTGAAGTGAGAAGATAAAGAAGCGAGGCATGAGTAACAAACACGTCTGACCTCAATTTGGAGGTTACAGTCTAATAAATAACAATTCTTCAACGATTCTTGGCCATGAAGTGCAGTTTAATCCGGATGGAACCTTTCTATTACATACAGTGCCATTTCTAAATCATAAGAAGCTTCCTACCAACATTACGCAAAACATATTACTTTGTATACAAGGATGGAAATGAATGTATGGAATTTAAGGGTTTCCACTTTTAATTCTAAAAATCTGTGGCCCTCAACCATTCGGATGTAAATCGAGTCATTTAGAGGGGTTTATCATGGAATGGTAAGCTTTGAGGTTCACCTTAATTTTCGTGGATTTCATAACAGTGGTGGTGATGGGAACCAGAGGTCACAATGTCTACAATACAAATGTAGCCAGTTTATAATGACCATTGAATCTACAAGTGTCTTCTGAGTTTATGTATGAATGCTGCTGGTTATGTCACAACAATATCTCACACATCAGGCAACACATTTGCAACTATTTTGTGCAATAGGTTTCTGTGATGTTCCTTCCACCACTGTGAATAAGGGTCTATAGAAAGGGTCTCATACCACCAAGATCTCTTAAATAGAGAATTTCAAATCAGTTACTTTGCTGTCAAACAATAAGATTACTAGGATTACTATATATATATATGTGTGTATATATAATATTTTATAACCAAGACTTCCAAGTATAACACTGAGCCATTCATAAATTATAGATAAACAGATAGATAGACAGATAAATAGACAGATAGATAGACAGATAGATTGATAGATTGATAGATAGACAGATAGATAGATAGACAGACAGACAGACAGATGGACAGATGGACAGATAGATAGATAGATAGATAGATAGATAGATAGATAGATAGATAGATAGATAGATAGATAGATAGATAGATAGATAGATAGATAGATAGATAGACAGAGAGACAGATAGATAGATAGATAGATAGATAGATAGATAGATAGATAGATAGATAGATAGATAGATAGATAGATAGATAGATAGATAGATGGACTATATTTCTTAGCCTGTGGATCAGTAGTACGTCAGTACAGAGTGCATCATTTTCTTCATTTCTACAGAGTGAATTATTGACGCTTTATGCAGTAATTGCATAATGCATGCTGAGGATCTCAGTCAGAGATGGATATAAAGTGATGGATGTAGTGATGGTTATAAAGACAAAACGGATTTAAACTTATGAATTCTGTCAGTACATACAGGCCAAGGGACACAGTGCTCCACTAGATTACATAAAGTGACAAATAGCAGATTAAATGGTTTAAAGCAGGTTCTTTAGGGAAGCAACATCGGTTCTTCTGCGGCTTTGTTTTAAAGCTCAGTCAAAATGCTACAGTGTCTGGAAGCTAGTAATAGATTCTAAAGGATTTGGTATATAACCGCCTGAATTCATGTCGCTTCAATGGTCATTCATCTTAAAGACGTTTTTAGGCCTTAGAAGTTTACAAGTGGAGGAAAACAGTTCAGAAGTCACGTAGCTGCTGGCAGAATGTAAACGAAACAGCCTGCTTTCAGCTGAAACAGTGGCTGGAGAAAAACCGGCAGATGAAAGAGCGATCTGAAGCGCTCAGAGGAATTATTTCAGTTTTCCTTTTGCTTTCATTTAGAGGTGAGACGGGAATACTGGTGTTGTTCCAACGCTGCCTCGCTCAGGGGACCGGGGTAGCCTGTAGGTTACACTCCGGAGACCCTGACCAATTCTGTGAGGTTCATTCGGAAAGCAAGAGGAAAGAGGTGAGGAGAAAGGAAGCTCCACCATGGCTCCAGGGGATGGAGATCAAGGCATAGAAGCACTTTGTGCTTTATTTCGAGGGTCCTCTCTGCCCACCAGTAATGGGATGAGTGGGGGATTGTGCTGATCCTATGCGTTTTTATTTTTGGCATGAAAACCTTCTCATTTGCATACGGTAATCAGGGAGTCTTGCTTACTTGCAATACGTTTCCGTCCATGCCTACAGGCATGCCTGGGAGAAAGGTCAATGTATTGTTTATTTTTTTGTGTATTATGTATGTATATATATATTTTGCATGCAATTTATAGGGGCATTATCATGTTGAAAAGTTTTCCTTGCTTATCTGAAGTAAACGAGTTTCAGACCATATAGAAACACAGTCCATATGTAGAACCTAAACTGCAAAACAGCTCATTTTGAATTTCAGCCCTGCCCACTCGCTTAGCCCACACCTCTTTCTAAATGAGGGATGACAAAACAACATAACACTGTGTGTTTAATCCCAAGGGACAACCCGCCATGTAAAAATAAATTAAGCCTGTATTGGTTAGATTAAAGGAGCAGTGTGTAACCTCTAATGGTGAAGTTTGCATGTTGCAACCTGTGAAGCACTAACTCCACTCACTCATTATGACACGTGTTTCCCATCTTTTAATTCTTCTGCTTTTTTTTTTTACTTTTTTAAACTAAATAATTATTTGGGTTCTCAAACAAAATGGTTATCTAGCACCAATATTCTACCTACCAATCTAATTTCATTAGTAGAGTGTAGTAACTCAGTGTTTCAAATATTTTATGTTTCTTATGTTAACTTGATATCACTACCTCCCCCCTGATAAGCTGCTTTAGATGATTAAAACATCCTTATTACCATTTTAATTCTGGTAACCTTTTCCAAACAGGACATTAGCTAGCTTCTTCTTTGAATTTTCCCATTCCACCTTAAAGGGGCTGATGTTACATTATTGCACTATAAGTGCTATAAATCCATTGAAGTCAAGGGATTCTATGTTGCACTAGATTACATGAAGTGAAGAGCTTGAAAGGCAGAATGCTCCTTTAAAGACCCATCTATAAAAAAGTTCTTCAGAGAAGCAAACCTGGTTCTTTCACAGTGTTGTTTTCAGTTTTCAGCTCAGTTTAAAAAGTTCCACGGTATCCACCTTAAATAGTGTTGCAGTTACATTCTCGCACTTGAGCTGTTATAATGGCCACTGCACCGTTTAAGGTGGAACAGGACAATTCAAACAAGTAACTCATAAAAAAGGAACTGACTTCAGCCTTGGATTTTTAATACTAGTAATAATCAAAAAACTTACAAAAACATCATATCTACAGTTTTAAATCATGCAATGTGTTCTCTACAGCCAGTATGTGTATTCTGGGGTAGTGTTTCAGCATTACAGCTCTATATGACAGCTTCTGTTGGATGATGACCTACCCCTGTGTCTGTCTAAGCTAAAGAAAGCCCAATCATTTATAGATACAGGTAATTATACACGACTGAAAACATAGCTGTTTATACTCTCTTCCATTTTTGATAATAGACTCCCCCTAAATCTAGAGGATCTGGATCCTATAAGTATTTACAGGATAAAAATAAAAAAGAGTGAAGGCCACACAAATGTTGCAATGTCAATGTCAAATGGCTTTGCTGAAACTGTACAGAATGATTAGTAAAAAGGGCAAATATCATGATGTTAAATGTAAAGCCCTATTAAAGGCTATAAAGACTATAAGCCACTATTAAAGGCTATAAAGGCTATAAGCACTAGCAAACTAGAACTAGTACAAGCGTGAAACTTAGTTAGTTGTTAACAAATTGATACTTAGTTATTTGAGTCTTTATAGTTATGGCTTGAGTGAAAAATATGTCTTGTTTTGTAAATATAAAACATTGTTTACATGTTTATCGTGGGACTGTAATTTTGTAAACATCAAACCAATAAAAATAGGAAAAAGAAGTTTGTAACTTTGTTAATACCATGTAATAAATATGTAATTACATATGAATAGCATGGCACATTTTGAAGATTTTGATTGGGTATGTAGGTTCTTGACTGGCTATTGAGTTTCATTTTACAAAACTCTGGAGTAAGTGATCTGACTGTCACTAATCTGCTCCTCTTGGACTTCTAGGCTGCTTCCATACAGTCCTCTTGAGATTTACTAATCTGGTCTAGGTGTTTTAGTGCTCCTTGATATGGAGAAGATTATTCTCTGGACACTCTTGCTTCCAGAAATGCTTTGAGGGTCTCAGCGTTTCCCACGGTCTACAGCTTCTCATGCCTGTAAACAGATATTTGCCGTTAGGTGAGGAAGCTGTCGAAAACTACTGTCTGGGATAATCTGTTCATCGCTTTCTCTTTCTTCCTGTGACAATTCCCTATCCTGGCTCGATCAGTGTGGCTGTACACCCACCGCCGCCCCCTTTTACTCCGCCAGCGGGATACCCGCTGCATGCTGGGACAACAAACTATTGGCAGGCTCAGTGGTCTATGTATCTAGGACAGAGCGGAGAGCCTTTCAAATATTCACAGCGCTTTCGAAACACACAGGCCTGAAAGAGAACAGAATTATCCAAAGGGGTTGTTTTGTCCTCTCTGTACTCTCGTCATTCGCTTTTTTTGTTAATAGCCTGCAATGATTTGCCAATCACAGTCAGCATTGCTGAGATAAGTTCGTGGTGAGGGCATGCATTTAGATACACTAGAGCTTTGTACTTTGGGCTTGAGTCAACAAACCAGTGGGCTGTCGAAGTGAGTTCGAAACGTCCCATGATAATGTGGAGAGGTAGTTTACTTACAGATCCCTGATACATACAATAAATACAGGCCTCTTTATCCAAGAATAATCGTCACAGGTTGCTATTGGTTTCTTTAAGACCAGGTAGAACACTCAGGGGTTTGGACGCATTCAGCAAAGTGTCTGTAATTGGTATTAGTGCTCTCTATTAGTGTAGTTAGCAACCAGTGTGGTCAAACATGAAACCCCACTTTAAAAGGGGAATGGCACCAATTCCACCAATTCAAAACTTCTCAGTTACTTTTTTTTGTTCATTTGCTGAATTAAATGTATTAGAAAGAAATGAAAGGTGAAATGTGGCCTGTACAAAAGTTATGGAACATAGCAATTCATTACACTCAGCAAATACATTTCCATAAAAATGTCCAATTAAAGTATGCTCACTATGGAGGAGGCACTGACTCACTTTCACAAAGAAAGCCAAGAATTTCAGCTTAAACAGTGTGACTGAATCTAACCTAATAGCGTATAACATGAAAAACAGCCGTGATTGGATTTGACTTGGACTGGACAAGTTTCTGGATGTAGGCCACATCGGTGTGGTTGGTGTAGCTCAGTGGGTTACACCACTACTCAGGGTGCCACCTCTACAGGTGGGAGACTGGGGCTTGAATCCCAGTCTGGGTGACTATGCTGAGCTATACCAATAAGAGTCCTTGCGCAAGACTCCTAACACTATGTTGGCCTACCTGTAATCATTAACCTTGTAAGTCACTCTGGATAAGAGCGTCAGCTAAATGCCATAAATGTATTCAGACACTCTTACATAAATGCATTTAACAGTCTGGGCCAGATTTAGTGGATGCTTTCCCTGGCACAATTCTGAGGGGAATTTCCTGTAGACTGGGATTTTAGCCACTGCTGGTAGACCATAAGGCCATACGTTTCCATACACCTGCAGATTCAGCTACTTCCTTCACACTGTGGTCTTTGGCACGTCCAAATGCAGTCATTCCATTTAAGCCAATCATTAACATCTGCTTTGGAGCCATTTTCCACACATGGACAGAGACATTCACTGCACTGTAGCACCTCTTCTCAATCTATGAATCCCATCACACACACCCCTCAAGTATTTATGGCCCCCGTTACCCTCATACAGCACCATCTGAAGGAGTCTGAAGTTGCTACCACCTTAAACACACAAGGTGACTTGTTTTTTCTGGTGAGCTTATCATTTGACCAAACTTTTGCCCAGGACTGGATATATCGGGATCCATAATACAGGGAAAGCTGATTCTGATTAGCTGTGCTTACGTTTCCTCTGGGAAGAGGGACAGCAATGTTGTAAACACTTCAAACCAATTTTAAACACCCCTTTAAGGGCTAAGCAGCCTGCTTTCTTTGCGTATCTTATAGGTGCTCTTCATTACCCGCAGAATTACGTCTCAGAAATCGGCCACGGCAGCGCTCGCAAACAGCCCGGTCGAGACATCACTCCCAGCTGCATTGTGCGAATCTCTTTTGCGCATTAAGCTTCCGTGAAGTTGAATCAGCGGTCACGCTGTTGTGTGACTAAAGCGGTGCAATCTGGGCCAACAACACTCCTGTACACCCTGATTCAGCACGACCTGGCGCGTTCAGGCTCTCTTTTTGTTCCTTAAGAAAAAAACGAAATGAAAAGAGCATAAAAAAGAGCCTTATCTTCCAGAAAGAGAGAGCTTAATTTCTGCTCTGTCTTCCCGATATCTCCGGGGCCTTAATAATTTAGCCGAGCGCGCCTCGGCATCAGATCCATGCAAATAGGGATCATCAGTGACAGACTTTGCTTAATAACATCAAAGGGAAAGTAAGGAGGCCGAGTGCACACAGAGGCCAGAGGAGAGAAGGGCGCACATTGGAATGATGCTCATTTGCATATATGCTAATGAAAGAATGATTAAATTACAAAACAGTAGGACTTTCATTACCGGACCTAGCTCGCACAGTTTCTGCTCAGAGGAGTGGGAAACCCTGCATTCAGGTTGTTCAGGTAATTAGGTCAGTCTCAGTGCATATCTATTTTTTGGCAATTATCGCTTATTCAGCATATACAGAGTCTTGGATGCAGCTCCAGTGGTTGGATTTCCTGGAGGAAAGTTACCATCCACATTTGCTACACGCATCTATTGCTGTGTTTCGTGTCAGACAATCATGAACCACAAGTCTGTGTTCATGTAAACTGAAGAGGCTGTTACAAACAGAACTACTAACAAACAGCAGAGGAGAACAGAGGTAAAGCTATGTACCTGTTTTCATCTTTAATGAGTGATCAGATCCCAAAATCTAACTTAGCTAAGCTGAAATGGTAGGTTAATGAAAGATCAAATAATACAGTACTTTAAGAAATGTAACAGATTATTAATCTGTTTATTTTTTTTTAATAGTGAATGTTTATTTAAGGCTTACTGTTCCCCATTCACCCCTGTATTCATCATTATCCACTTATGATTGAGTTGCTCAGGATGCATGCAAACATAGCCTTCTGTTTTATGACCTAATCAGTGTCTTGTAATGGTTTAATATATAAATGTTCACACCTGCTCAGAAAACACACAGTGTTGAATTTCTAATTGAAGTGTGTACATCCTCTACAGCAGGCACACGTCATTCATTCTATTGATCATGAATTACATTTACGGTATTTAGCTGACGCTCTTATCCAGAGTGACTTACAAGGTTAATCATATTACAGGTAGGCCAGTGTAGCGTTAGGAGTCTTGCCCACAGACTCTTATTGGTGTAGCACAGCATAGTCACCCAGCCCATGATTCGAACCCCAGTCTCCCACGTGTGGTGGTGGTTACTTGGCAGGTACTGGTGTTATCCGCTGAGCTACACCAACCACCAACCACATTACATTAATACTTTTTAATCTATCTATCTATCTATCTATCTATCTATCTATCTATCTATCTATCTATCTATCTATCACCGCCATAAAGACCCAGTGACCCTGATGCTGGTTCAAGGTGGAAAAGAGAAATGATGTGCTATAGAAGGAGGATTCATTATTAAGGCAGAAATGACACTTGAGGAATGGTAAAACTTCAATAAACAAATATACAACATAAAAGTCATCTGAAGTTGACAATCTGCTCTAAACTTGAATACTGAAACAAGAGCTGAGCTACAGTTTTTCATTAAATTGAATGGACTTCATTCCAACACGGTGTGAAGACTAGCAACCCTGCAAACGTAGCAAAAGATGCTATGAATGAATAACACTCAAATTTCTTGCCCCTGTTTACATTTCATCATTTTACTGTGATCTGAATGTAATGTAGTGGCTTATGTTGGTTAATGGCAAATCTAACTGGATCTGGTCAAGAACCAATGAAAATAGGGAGTGACAAAGGTGTGGTGATGTTTCATTTGCTTCCTGCATCCCTAGCAATTAGAGCTTATCTGTTTTCTTGGACTTTAATAATTTTAGGCCAGGTGTTCTCAGCCTTTTCCAACCCAAGGCCCACCTGTTTATTACTACAAAGCTCAGCAGCCTTCAGGAAAAGTGAAATCAGTTCATTATTACAGTGTTCAGTTTTCTGAAAATGACACTGCTGACACTGAAAATCTGAGAATAAGGTCCGGATAAAGATCGGATCATCAGTTTCAGTTCAGTCACAGAAGCTAAGGTATGTAGTTATGATAAAAATATGGGAAAGGGAAAACGTATAGGAATGTAAATGGTAGATGTAGACTATGATGTGGAGCTGCAGCTTGTGCTCCATGGATGATGTAAGAGCAGTTCAGCGTCTACAAAGAGTCAGCCGTATATGCGTATATTATGCTGACTGTACAACAGTAACATCCTGCTAGAAGAAAGAAGCCAGCTCTGTTGGTGAATTCCCACATTTTATACAAGTGGAGTCTCCGCACAAGTCAAACTGGTGCAAACTAGACAAGCTGTGATGGGTCCACACTAGACTAGGTTTGAAAGCTCCAGGAGAAACGTCCCCAACTCTGGCTAGCTTAATGTTCGTAGCACACATGGCTGTGTTGTCGCCAACTGATGGTGTGTTTTTAGCCTGCTACTATGTGTATGTCTCTATTAATATCTATATTGTTATATTGTTATAATTTAAACATTTTTGATTATTACATTTTAATTATTAAATTAATATTTTTTCAAAACCAATGTGACGATATCTGCCCACTATTTTTTTACCCCAACAGTATGAACCCCTAAAGCGTGCTTCACAGCCCACTGCTGGACCCCAGCCCACAGATTGAGAAACCCTGTAGTAGGCTATATACTGATTTCTCATTGCCCCCATAAAAGGGAAGGTCACAGCAAACCAGTACAGAGTATTCTGACTTTTTATCATCTGTATCCTATGATGAAGCATTGACAGGAGTTATGTCTGGCAGTGTCACTGTCCACAGGGCAGTCGTATGATATCATGTCAGATGTCACCTGATCTGTATATGCTTTAGTAGTGTTAAACGCCGCAGTGTCACTGCTAGACTGAGATTAGACCACCGACCAAAACTTTCCAATCATGTATCCTGTATGAGTTTTGTGACCATTGATGAAGAACTACAGGATGGTGATCTCTGATCTTTTTCAAGGTGGACCAACAATAGGAGTGTCTAATAGAGTGGACAGTGAATGGACACAGTGTTTAAACACTCCAGCAGCGCTGCTGTATCTGATCCACTCACACCAACACAACACACACTAACACCACCACCATGTCAGTGTCACTGCAGTGCTAAGAATGATATACCTGCTTTAGGTGGTCCACTGGGGGTCCTGACCATTGAAAAACAGGGGGATAACTAAGTATTCCTAGAGAAATAGAAGGAACACAATCTGTAACTGTCTTTTTCAAGGTGGACCAACAATAGGAGTGTTTAATAGAGTGGACAGTGAATGGACACAGTGTTTAAACACTCCAGCAGCACTGCTGTATCTGATCCACTCATACCAACACAACACACATTAACACCACCAGCATGTCAGTGTCACTGCAGTGCTAAGAATGATATACCTGCTTTTGGTGGTCCACTGGGGGTCCTGACCATTGAAAAACAGGGGGATAACTAGGTATTCCTAGAGAAATAGAAGGAACACAGTCTATAACTGTGGAATATAGTGCACCTACATGGTAAAAGAAGAGTGTAGATACTTAGTGAAGTGGTCAGTCAGCGCATCAAAGTAAACATCAGTGCAAAAAATGTATTCCCTCCCTGTATCAGTGCCAAAAGCTGATGTATCTATATATTTGTGTTTCGTTTTTTCGATGCTGTAAGATTGTTCACTGAATGCATAATATATACCATGTATGCACAACTATACCAGTAGCCCAGACATGCATAATTCATAAGCGCATTTATGAACTGTGCATTGTGCATAGCCAATTATGTTTGCACAGTATAGAGAGCCGTCTGTTTGCATTTGCCTTTGCAGTGAATGTCACGGCATTCAAGGTAATGCAAGGGAGGTGTTTGTGTTTAACTACCGTTTCTGATAAAAGTAGTGTGCAGTGCTGTTTAATAGGCTCAGCTGTTAGCTTAACACTGAATGTACCATGGAAGTAAACACAATGCATACACTGTATTAAAAACAACAGTGTGTGTTCATTAAAGGGTGTTCATTTAAATGCGTCATTTAAAGACTTAAGAGCACTTCTTAAAAACTGCACATTCATCTCTGTGGGCCCCCTAGTGGCCAGTCTACTGGTGGAATGGAACTATCCAATCAAATAATATATTTCCCTGTAACCCTGTTACCACATTAACTAGGACACGGGTTACTCTTAGTTTAACTCTGCATGTTGAGCTGGTAGCGAGCAAGCAAAGGTGACTGGGGGAGGCAGAACCCCCTGTTGTGAAAGCAGTTCAGGCTTCTGTACAAAGATAGCTTAGCCCATCATCACTAAGTCTAGACTACACTACACCTACTGCATCCTAGCTGCATGACTTTTCACAGATATAGTAATTGTGAAGTTTGTGCTGTGCTCTAAAGTTGGCTAGTGGGATAAGCCACTGTGACCTGAAGGTTAGGAACCCAGCCTTGTGACCAGAGGGGTGCTGGTTCACGTCCCTGAACTGATAGGGCATGACTGAAGTGCCTTTGAGCATGGACTCTCAAACGCCAAGTGCTCACTAGGAGACATGAATAGGGCTGCCCACTGCTCCTGGCTCTTAGGGTATGTGGATGTTTCACTTTTCAGATGAGTTAAATGTGGTAGATCAATTCTTCTGGGTGTAAGCACAGTTGGCAAATGATCTAAACTCTGAAGTTAACTCTAAGTTGAGAGGTAGAGTTTTTGATGAAATTGAGTGGACTTTTCACCAATATGCAATTTTTTTTTGTTCCAGGTTAAAGGTCAGGCCTGTTGGAGTTTATGCAGTATCTGATTGGTATCTAGTGACTTATGTTGGTCAGGGCCAATCTCATTGGATCTCTTGAAAAGCCACTGAACATTGGTAGTGGTAAAGATGTTGCCCCTACAAGTTCCTCTTGCAATAAAAATTATTCTGAAAATTTCTAGATTGATGCTTAATTGATACTTGCTACCGACAAGATGATGAGCACTGATCATAACTTCTGAGTTTGATGAAGACTTCTAGAAGTTATACTTCTAGAAGTGTGGGAAGTCCTATTTGTATACATGGTCTCTGAGACAATCTGACTCTGGTACTCCACTGCAGTAAAGTATGGAAGGATATGCCATGTGTTTTGGTGGGCCTGGGGTGAGAGCACGTTGCTGAGCAGCTTGCTGGGTGAGCTCCTGTGGGCACCCCTCACTGCGCTCCCTCATCAGGCGTAGGAACAGGATGG
The DNA here is from genome assembly GCA_024036415.1 of Prochilodus magdalenae. Classification (NCBI taxonomy): domain Eukaryota; kingdom Metazoa; phylum Chordata; class Actinopteri; order Characiformes; family Prochilodontidae; genus Prochilodus; species Prochilodus magdalenae. The sequence continues at coordinate 965,477 of JAMWET010000204.1, forward strand.
ATGACGGGGCTGCGCCAGCGAGCATTGATCTGCGTGAAAGTTCCCGCGTTATCACCGAAACTCACCTGGTGTAGCGCAAAGTATGTGTTTGTGCACAGGGCTGTGATGAATTGCTTCAGTTGAGTCAGTGCTCTACCTAAATAATGTACACTTTAAGTATAAACACTTACATACATACTTACATCCAGGTAGCGTATATACATTTCAGCTGCATAGTGTATTAAACATGTGACTGTTTAACTGAAGTATTCATCGTTTATTCCTCCTATGTGATTTAGATCCTGATAAAGGCTTGAACTAAGCCTTATATAATAAGGCATTATATACATATACCATAGAATATTAATAAGCACGTTATTAGAAAGCCCTACCTTGTGGCTATTCTTTACTGGAGTACAGTTGTTGATGTAGAGTTAGCCATCGCCTGTTCCTTCATCAATGGTCAATTGCTGGGCACAGAGCCATTCTTGACTGGATCCTTTCAAGTGGTGTACCCTTCTCACCCTAGCCAGTAAGTGGACCTATAAAGTAGGGGTGTCTAATTAAAGTGGACTCAAGTGACCAAGGTTTAAGTGGCCTTAAGGTGGCATGGTCATGCTGAGTTTCGTTCTACTGAAGTCTGAGGATATATAATTATGTGCACTTATAAATGACCTTTACTTCAAAATTGTAGCATTTGCTCTTTGCACTGCAGTGATTCATTTCTTGTAGAGCTCCAATACTAACCATTAGGTTGTCGATCAGGCATGCGCTTTTAAAGGTGCAAAGGTAAACAAAAATGGTTTGGTCAGGCTATGTTTTGTTTTTTTCCTTTGGCATTGCAACAAATCAAGAAAGAATCAAAAGTGGAAACTTAGACCAGTCACAAGAATGCAAATTGAATGATGCGTAACTATGTAATTAATATGTAATTACCTCATTACATTTAAATAGTTTGGAAAATACAATAACAATAATAAACCATTACAAAGATTAATAAAGCAACTTCTGGAACTTCTGGAATGTTTTTTTTAAATGTTTTAAACACAGAATGCAAAAAAAAAAGAAAAAAAGAAAAGAAAAGAAATAAAACTTTATTTAAAATCTATTGTTAACATTTTTGAGACATTAGGCAACATATGTATAACCATTTCATATAATAGCCTTGTGTGATGCAGCTTTTAGAGTCTTTTTTTTTTCTATATCTGGTTCCTGTCAACACCATTATGTACAAGTCTCGGCACTTTCACATCAAACAATACACAACATCTGTAAACGATTTCCTTACACACATATGCACAGTTATAAGCCATGTGCTGTATACTTTAAACATACATAACAGTATTAAATCTAGAGTTCTAATTTAAGCATGGAGCTTCCAATTCCACAATATGAAAAGCTCACAAAGAGAGCAGGCAGGGTCCACTGGGCAGCAGGCGGGATTGTATTGTTGTCAGCTTGATGCCCAGGTCAATTAAGATGCAGAGATGAGAGAGGGATGTTTGCAGACAGAGAGTGATGTGACGGCTCGGGCTGGGAGCCAGACAGACAGCTGAAAATTGGAAGCGGGACACCACAGAGCCCACTCTCCTCGCACTCTTATGATTATGAGGCTGGCAGTGTGTTCCTATATGCGCTGCATTATTTTCATGATGCCTCAGGTGGGGTTTAGGATGATGATGATAATGATGGCACCTGAAGCTATATGAAAGTTTTGAACATCACTCAAATTACATTTCTTAGTTTTCAGTTTTCTAAATGAAACTATGCAGTCAACAAACCGTTTACTGCACTGTCTAGTGCTCAGACTCGATGTACCTGCTGGGTTACATTTACTGGGGAGAATGTGGTCTGTAGAACGCAGGGAAAGGCTGAACAGTGTGCCGGAGTGTGTTCTGTGTAGGGAGTATGTTAACATATTTCCTATCAGAAATCGACATTAATTTTCATAAAATTCATCACCAAGCCTACCGTATACTTGTGTTTACATACTGTATACTTGTGTTTACATACTGTATACTCGTGTTTACATACTGTATACTTGTGTTTACATACCGTATACTTGTGTTTACATACTGTATACTTGTGTTTACATACTGTATACTCGTGTTTACATACTGTATACTTGTGTTTACATACCGTATACTTGTGTTTACATACTGTATACTTGTGTTTACATACCGTATACTTGTGTTTACATACTGTATACTTGTGTTTACATACTGTATACTCGTGTTTACATACTGTATACTTGTGTTTACATACCGTATACTTGTGTTTACATACTGTATACTTGTGTTTACATACCGTATACTTGTGTTTACATACTGTATACTTGTGTTTACATACTGTATACTCGTGTTTACATACTATATACTTGTGTTTACATACTGTATACTCGTGTTTACATACTATATACTTGTGTTTACATACTGTATACTCGTGTTTACATACTATATACTTGTGTTTACATACTGTATACTCATGTTTACATACTTTTCTCATATTATCTCTACCCCAGATGTTATTTTCATTGTGTCACTGTTTCACTGTCTACCTGCACTACTCTTACAGTTGAAACATTCATTTGTAAATGCTGCTCTATACATCTATATATATGTATATAGATATGCTTATATATGTATATATTTATTATTACGGCTCTTTATCTAAATAATACTGCACTTACACTTCTGGTTAGATGCTAACTGCATTTCATTGGCTCTGTACCTGTACTCTGCACAATGACAATAAAGTTGAATCTAATCTAATCTAATCTAAAAGTAAAGGATGAGATATGATCATCCATGATCTGGTTTTTCAGCATTAAGCGATTTCACTAACACATCACCAAAGGCAGTGTCTGAACTTTATTTGCACTCAGACTGGTGCATCCAGAAGCACATCGCGCTTTGAACAGTACAGCAAGGGGAGGATGTTTTTGTGTCTTTGTGTACACGTGAATTACCCAGAAGCTTATTCAACCTATCAGTGCTCTAAAGACTTGATGTCTAACTCCTTACTCCTAACTGCAACAACCCTGATAATGCTCAAGGAAATACTATGCCCTGAATTAAAGTGCGGCAAAATGCTTCTAAAAACAGAAGCTACGATGTTAAAACTGGACTGGAACCCAGGCTGTGTTGATGTGCTTCATACTACTAGTATTAAAAACATGATTTACAAAATTTGTCCATAATAAAGATTAATAGGCATCTCAGTCAACCACAGTCATCACTTACCTTTACTTGCTTAGTGAAGAAAACAAGTGCAGTGCTTCAGTAAATGAGTCTGCTTCATCCAGCAGTATAAAGGTATTGTAAACGGTACTACTGGGGATAATGCCTGATGCCTATTCTCTATCGTGTTTGTCTTTGATGTTGCTACAAATAAATAAGGATTCAAATGTGCGAACTTAGACCAGTCAATACAGAATGCACACTGAAAACACATAACTATGTAATTAATATGTAATTACCAAATTATATTTAAATAGTATAGAAACGACAATAATAACTCAAGACAGAGATTAATAAAGCAATTAGAATTTCTGGGCTTCTTTTTTAATGGGTGGAGTTAAAAGGCTAAGAAAGGTTTGTGTTAATCTACAGTTTGCAAAAACCTTGGTCAAGTAATGCTCTATAGATAATACACTACGTATCATATTTTTCTGCATATTTAAGCTCACAGTTGTGATTTAATAAGAGCAGACTTTTGCATATGACTGGAAATTGAGGATCATCCTCACTTTACACTTACACTTTATTTTGAGTTCAGTTTCCTCAAAAATCCTTTCAATATATTGGCAAATGATGAATATCATTACAGGAAAGGGTTAATATGTTGAATATCTGACTAGCTGTAGTGCTAGCTTTAGCATTGGCTTACCCAAAGGAATGGCTTCTGTCACTACAGCCTCCAGTTTATTACACCTGAAAATCCATTGCTTTAACTTTGAGTGCAGAGGTGTAGCCAAGGGGTGGCCTGAGGGAGCCAGCACCACCCTGGAAAATGAAGCAAGGCTCAAGACAGAAAGAAAGTCAACTATAATTAATAAAGCATTGGTTATAATGAAAAGCAGGCTGGTCACTAATTAGTTATAAGAGCAGATAATCAGAATTTAATAAGCAGCTTATCTCTGTGTTATAGGCATATTTCCTTATCTTATTATATTAGGCAGTAGGCTTTTTTAACGGTAAGATGAATCGACTCCATTAACTTAATACATGCTTGTGCTGTAGGTTAGCTTCTACAGCACTGCCTAGTGGGATTTCTAATCCTCCGATTCAGGAGTAACTTGGGATGGAAGCCAAAATGAATAATGTCTTTGGCCTCTCTATATTTAATATTTTTGTTAATATTGATAAGAACAATCATAATGTTGCACAGTGAATGTAGTGATGCATTTTATTTACCCATTACAAGGTGTGCGTATAACAACACTGCCCGCCAGGGAGCCACCACCACATGTGGGAGACTGGGGTTCGAATCCCGGTCTGGGTGACTATGTTGTGCTACACCAATAAGAGTCCTGGGGCAAGACTCCTAACACTACATTGGCCTACCTGTAATACAATTAACCTTGTAAGTCGCTCTGGATAAGAGCGTCAGCTAAATGCCATAAATGTAAATGTGTGCTAATGTGGATTGGTGGTGGGCTGTTTTATGAAAACTACACCACCACATTATCAAACATGCTTCGAGTGATATGAGTAATTACAATTGGGGCAATTAAGGTCTTCAATTCACCATATAAGATTTGGACCCATAAAAATTCCTTTTCGAAGATGTGTGTCCGTGTAAACTGGAATTTTTCTTTGCCCCACTATAATGAAAAAATGTTTTTAACTTGAATACACTCAAACTGAGTTGTTTTAATGCCAAAGTAATGTTTACGCTATAGCCAAAATCGATCACTGTACTGTCTATGGTATTTACTCTTGAGAGCAGCTCTAACTCCGGCTTGGCACAGCTTGCGGAGCTGCAGTTAGTAATAAGTGAAAGATGGGGGCGCGGGAGGAAGGGGCTTCAAACTGTTTTAAATACGCTCCACTCTTCCTGCCTCCAATTATTTTGAATCAGCAGACAGAAACTGGCGAACGCGCTCACTCGCTGCCCATTCAGCACTCTCAGGGCCTGAGAAAAGAAAATGTCTTAACTGACCTTTAAAGGGGTGATATGCACATAATTAATTAGTCCATGAAAAGCCAAAAGGATTTAATGTTAAAGGGTTACAGATTTCACCTCATCTCATTCCTCTGACACAGTTCACCGAGTAACGTTCATGGTTATTTTTCTTTTTTTGCTCTCGTTTAAAAAAAAAAAAACTTTTTATTGGTCTCTATGGCAACCAATAAATAACAGCAGGCTTAATTTCAGGATATTTAATCAAACACGTAACATACATCACCTTTATTTCCTTTCTTATGACATCAGAGGCAAACATTGGCATTTCCTCATCGTAAATCACAATGTATCTGCAGCTTTCGCTGGGAGACCAGCTAAACCTTCTGAACGTCTCAGGTTAATAGCTTATACACTTATTCAGTATATCGTCACTGTCAGATGAAAGCATTGTACCTCCATTTTCCTTCCACCTCTTTATTGGTTGGAATGGTGAGCTGCTCTCCATGACTAGGGTGCCAATTAGCCCTTGAATTTAATTTATCCACATGGAAACCATTCAAAAATGTTTGATTCCATCGCAGATGGTGATGCTGACAGTTCTGTTGGCTGACCAGGTCTTTCACAGTTTTTAGGAGCTCTGTTTTTCCCTGTGTCTCTTATAATGGTTTGAAATCCAGTTTGAGAAACTTCTTTCTTATGTAAGTGGGTAATCTCATACACTCATCATCAAAAGAATAGCACAAATAGCTGCACCCAGAAGGAACCAGTCGACAGTATTGAAACTTGGGTAAGTTTGGGAAAGTTTGACATTGTGAGTTTCACACTCTGCCACACATATGACATAAGCAAGGACAGACCTCATTGCTGTACCTGACTGAGCCAACAGCCACCACTGCGCACATTCAGCGAGCAGTGATGCCCATCCTCTGATGTTATGATGACTGTCCTTAACACCATATTAACATCACCCAAGACTGGTGTCGTGCCAGGGTGTCATGGATTGATTCAGTATGGCAGAGGGTCATCTTCAGTGACTAGCCATGCTTTTATCTTGGTGGAGATGACCAACAAATCAATGTGATGAGGCACTGTGGTCAGCACCAACATGCAGTTTGTTGTCACATGACACATGTTCAGAAGACCTGGTGTCACTCCACCTCCACCCTTCCTGAAAAATCTGCAGGAACTGTGTGAGAATATTCAGGCTGTATGAGATGGATTATCACAGGGCACCATTAGGAACCTCTACAACACCATGCTGAGACGTTTGGCATGTTGCGTTTGTTAACTTGGTGGTCTGATGCCACTACTTCTGTATGTGTAGCTCGATAAGTATTGCCCATATCAGTCTAAATGTGGTAATTTATTGTTCCTGGTAACCTTTATCTTCCTTCCCAATAAGATTACACTTCCTTCTGGGTCTAGCTCTTCTTTTGATGATATGTAGAAACAATGCAGACTGTACACTATAAGTTACCGTTCTGGAGATACCGGGTTTTGTTCCGACAGTGATGATGTATGCTAATCGTTTGCCTCTCTATCTTTCTGCCAGTTCTTTTTTTTCCAGTGTCTGTATTCAGCATTTTGAGGCACTCATAGTATCATCCATGCCATTTCGGTGCTGTGGTGGGTGACTGGCAATAGGGTCTCTTTTATGCATGTACAGTATTCTCTCCCTCCAGTACCCATCAAAGTCATATTCAATGCTCTCTGTACATCGTCGCACATTTCAAAGTTCATAAAATCTTCCTTCATATACACCAACGTTTAAATTATCTGTGCTGGTTAAGGCAGTCCATCCATTTACCAAAAAAAAAAAAGGAGAAAGAGAAGAAAACACAAAGTCAGAGGAAATATTTCTTAAAAAAAGAAAAAGAAAAAAAAAGAAAGAATTCAGGGATTGTCCTGGAAAACAAAGTCCGGTGCTGAGGAAATCCTTGCAGGTAAAGAGTCCCCTTGAAGTTGTTTCTTAGAAGAGAGTCTTTTGAGAGTTCGCAACACACAACCCAAAAACACATATTGGATGAATATGTATTTATATGGAGACCGCTGCGGTGGGGATTATACGTGCACCGAGGGCACGCTCTGGTTTAGCACCTGGGCTCGCATCACCTGGACGCTGGTCATGATCTTCTTCTGGTGGCCCATCAGCGTTACCCCCAGCCTCTGGATGTCGCTATAAGGAGAGAGAGAGGAGACACTGAGACCACATGTCACTTTGAACATCCCTCTCAGTAGAATTAAACCAGTGATATACAAAACATATATATAAAGGTACGTGGAAGCACAAATACACATCCCTGAACAGGTGTGCCATGCAAGATTCCTCTCAGGCTGATGATAAATAGAAGTAAGTAGTTGCTCAGAATGTCTTAGGACACGCTAAAAGCAGCAGATACAACAATTACACATAGAACACTGTGGTGGTGAGGATGCGAGTGGTTGGTGTAATGGAGCAGCCACAAGGGATTCGGAGACGGTCCAATAAACTTCCAGAGTTCATTTGATGTTACACGTATTTAACAAAACATGTTTAGAAAAGAAAAGAACAAGAACATAAAACAAAATGGATAGTAGGGCCCTGTTGACCTATAAAGGTACCTCCGCCTACATGTGCATCTAGCTGCACTTTAGCCCAGACTGCTGCCATTTTCCCTCATGCCCCTTTTAAACCTCATACCCTCCCACTATACTGAGCATACCATCACTGGGGGTTACCTGAAGGAGCATGGGACAGCATACCAGTCCCTGAGCTCATACGTAATCATCATATCCATTAGACTCTACACATCATATCCATACATCACATCCATTAAGACTCTACACAAAGACTCTACACAAAGACTTTACACAAAGACTCTACACAGACTTTACACAAAGACTTTACACAAAGACTTTACACAAAGACTTTACACAAAGACTCTACACAAAGACTCTACACAAAGATTTTACACAAAGACTCTACACAAAGACTACGCAAAGACTACGCAAAGACTTTACGCAAAGACTCTACACAAAGACTCTAGTCAAAGACTTTACACAAAGACTCTACGCAAAGACTTTACGCAAAGACTCTACACAAAGACTCTACACAAAGACTTTACACAAAGACTCTACGTAAAGACTCTATACAAAGACTTTACACAAAGACTCTACACAAAGACTTTACACAAAGACTCTACACAAAGACTCTACACAAAGACTTTACACAAAGACTCTACACAAAGACTTTACACAAAGACTCTACACAAAGACTTTACACAAAGACTCTACACAAAGACCTTACACAAAGACTTTACACAAAGACTTTACACAGACTCTACACAAAGACTCTACACAAAGACTTTACACAAAGACTCTTGATAAATGATATTGACTAAACATTACCCAAGTGTAGGAGTCTAGTGATGTGTCTAGCGCCTTGACATCATCACAAACACATAACGAGAAACGGAAACCATACGAGAAACACCACAACCATCTCCCCAGCTATCAGAGAACGTTCGTTCCTAGAATGTGTAGTCCTAATAAAGTTTTGAAGAAACTGTTTTGATATAAAGTTCAAAGAGCGTTCATGAAGCTGTTTATAATCTGAAGTAACGTTCCTATAAGGTAAAATGTTAACAAGACATTACATTTAACCTTCAGAGGAGGTTTTGAGGATGTTGTCAGGGCCAAAGATTATGTTACATGATAACCAAAGAGAAAAAATTCTCAGAGCAACATTCGGAAAATGTTTTATGTATGTTACTGAGACCTGAGGTGACAGCATGAATTTAGAACCGAAAGTAGCTAAACGAAAAGTTTAGTGGAGCACTGCACTGCATATTCTCAGAGAATGGTTTTAGAACAAATCATTTCTAGCTGGGTTCGTTCCTATACCCCCTGCAAAACTCTTCCAATCAGGACTCTTTGGGAACAGTGTACTCTGGTCAAACTAAACAAGTACAGATGTTAATGCGTCTGAATACATACCGTCATAGTTCACAAGTGGACCTTATGTGTGTACATTTATTAACACAGTTAACACAGGCAGATTGTCTGAACACTTATTCTCTCTCATTGTACACTCATCATCAAAAGAACAGCTGCACCCTGAAGGAAGCGTTGGAATGCTATTGCGAAGGAAGGTAAAGGTTAAATGGGAAATCTAATAGCTGATGAACAGAAGTTTTCTCATATGTGGGGTGCCATGTTTTGCTAACACATACAGAATTTTCTCAGTATGCTGTGGGGTCGCCATTCATCCCATGCAGCTTGATGTTCTCACGCAGTTCCTGCAGACTTTTGTGGTAGGGATGAAGGTGGAACAACAAACCGGTCATCTTGGTGCTGACCACGGAGCCTCCACACACAGATTTGTTGGTTGTCTCCACCAAGACAAAAGCAGGACGCGTCAGTGAAGATGGCCCGCTGCCATTCTGAGTCACTCCATGACAGTCTGGCACGACACTATTGCAGTCTTTGCTTCATGTTGATGTGGCGTTAAGGGCAGTTGTGGTACCGATCTGTCTGCATGTAGTCCTGTGTCGTGCAGCTATCTGCCAATGGTGCTGGCACTAACAGGATGCCTCAGGGTGGGCATCACTGCTCACTGAATGTCCACAATCGTGGTTGTTGGAACACTTCGCACATGTTGGACAATCTGTCAGTTCTCCCTTTATGTGGTTCACGTAGGTCTCCCAGATTCCTTATGTGACTGGAGCGTGCCTTCTTCTATCTCCTGCTGCCAACAGCGTGCTATGGTACTATGGCTATATGTTAATAAAAGAGCTCTTCCAATTGCTCTAATCACTTTTCAACTCTTCTACCAACACAACAGCCAACACAACAAGTAACAATGGAAAGCATGCACAACAGGATGACCTATAGTTAGTCAGGTACAGTGATAAGGCCCTTGTTTATGTTACATGCATTGCTGAATGTAAAACCTGGATCATTTGCATATCTCTTGAGGTCAAACCTACACACCAAGTTTTATTCCTGTCAGTTGATTCCTTCTGCGTCAACTTTTTATGAATTTTATGATAAGTGTATTTATCATTTGAACTTAATAAAACTCTCTAAATGTAGGTACAATATTTTGACACGGTGGAAGTAAATGAACACGTTTATGCTCAGAGCATTGATTTATAGAGTTTGCTTTTCAACAGTGTAGCTTCCTTACCACTTTCACAGAACGCTTGAAAGCTTTGAACTACCTCTGAAGAGTACACACAGTCTTTCTGATCTATCATACAATAGTGGGCTGACCACTGGAAGAATTTCTGATGTGCCAGTTGATCTGTGGGCAGGTGAGCTACGGCAGGAGAAAAAAAAAACATATACAAGCCATCAAAAATTAATAAAAAGCTAGAATTATTAAATCTGCTGGCTGATGCGCTGGCCTGCTGACCCTTGACTGGCTTGCAATATTGGTGTAATATATCTCCATCGGCCTTCGTGACCACCACCACTTCAAAAAGACACACCAGTTGTACACCACAAATGTACACTGCCTTGGTCTATGGGATTTTACTTCCAATGAAGACGAAAAAATTAATAAAGATCAGGGATGAATACAATAATTTGATATTAAGGGGCTTTTGCTATTGAATAGCATATTACTAAAATGATTGTATTAATGAACAAAAACCTGACCATTCATTCAAGAATTATTTGAGCAGTCATTGTTTTAAAGATGTCCAATAAAATGACTTTTAATGGCCAATAATAAATGATAAATAATAATAACAATAACAAAAAAGCAATAGCTAATAGTCTGCCCACATGGAGTAGTTTGTGGGGATGCATGGCTATGCCAGTAGTACTAGGGTGGAGCAACACGTGTACTTTCAGGTTTTCTGTGGATTCTATTTCCTATCACTGCATAAAAGAAGCTTCATGCTGCCTTCACTGCAGTGTAACAGAGTGAGCGTATGCACAGATTCACATTTCACATCAGTTCAGAAACAGTTATTATTCATTTATTTCATCAGAGCAACGACACAGCATGAAAAAACAACATCAAAATGCAAAATATTCAGACGGGATGTTTCTGCATGAAAACTATACACGCCACACTTAGCGCAGTTCTTTTCTGGAATATCTCCATATCGTTCGTGTCCTGAATATAACAGGCAGAATATACAGAACATCAGCTTTATCAGGAAAAGTCCTTTGCTCTTCACAAAATGGGCAAACAAAAAGTGTGACATTGTGCAGGATGATTTCCACTATGGATAAGCAAAAGCAGACCAGAGTTCTCCACCTCCTTTCAGAAGCTCCGGATGCTGGAAGTGCATTCGCACCAAACAGAGGACAAAGCAAATGGGCTGAATGCCTGGAAGTGCAAATAAGATTCCTTGGGCCAAAAGAACGGACAAACAGCGACAATGGGCTACTGTCCATTTTGGAGAAGTGAAAGTAGTGTAAACAGCTTTATCAGTTCATCCAGAAGCTGACATTTTGAGTGCTTCCACATATAACTCCATGTTTGTAGCTTGTTGGAAGTCAGCTGCTCTGCCAGTCATCATGCCAACAATAGCGGCTACTGTGATTGGTCAGTGAGTGGTTTTTCTGCCAGTGAAAGCAAACATTTTGCAGAGTGTAAATAAAACAATGTTGCATTCTCGTCATATGAAGAATCGTGTTTGGCATGGAAGACAAAGTATTCCTTCAAATATTCATTTCTACATTCATTCATTCATTCATTCATTCAATCATTTATCTTAAATTCTAAAATGCTTATCCTACTCATCCTGCTTACAGAGGTGAGGTTGCTGGAGCCTATCCCAGCAGCCAATGAGCAGATGGCAGGAAACACCCTGGACAGGCTGCCAATCCATCACAGGGCCGTTTAAATTATAACCAACGATTATTAATTTGATTCATTAAAAGTGAATATATTGTCTTCTGAATAATTAGCACATAAATACGTTGTGTGTAACGGCCTTAACAATAAATGAAGTGAATGAAGTATGAAGTATGTTCCTATTCATGTGTTTATGAGACAAAAACAAGAAACAAAAAGTACACAAAAAGAACACATGTTCATTATTGGCCAGTCTCATTCTTTACACATTGAAATAAATGCAACAACATCATTAAGAAAAGATCATGCTATTAATCACAACAGGAGGTTTAAATAAGTACCCACATTTTGGCACTGATCTTAAACTTGAATTAAAATGACAAAATACTGGCAAAAACTAAGTGTTCATAATTCTCTTTCTGCTTCAAATCTTACACAGTCTTCCACAAAATTTACCCCAGATGTAGTCGTATAGCCGTAAGACGTTTGGTGTCCAAGCTTTGGATGTTTATATAACCACTGGAGCTACCAGACTAATGCTGCTAGTAAACAATGGAAATCAATAGTCACCCTAATCTTTTCATTCCTTCATCCCCAAAACTTCTAGAAATAGCAACAGAATGCGTACATGTAATATAGAATATGGGTATATGTTATATTGAATATGGGTATATGTAATATAGAATATGGGTATATGTTATATAGAATATGGGTATATAATATAGAATATGGGTATATGTTATATAGAATATGGGTATGTGTAATATAGAATATGGGTATATGTAATATAGAATATGGGTATGTGTAATATAGAATATGGGTATATGTAATATAGAATATGGGTATATGTAATATAGAATATGGGTATGTGTTATATAGAATATGGGTATATGTAATATAGAATATGGGTATATGTAATATAGAGTATGGGTATATGTGATATAGAATATGGGTATATAATATAGAATATGGGTATATGTAATATAGAGTATGGGTATATGTGATATAGAATATGGGTATGCGTAATATAGAATATGGTTATATGTGATATAGAATATGGGTATATGTAACATAGAATATGGGTATGTGTAATATAGAATATGGGTATATGTTATATAGAATATAGGTATATGTGATATAGAATATGGGTATGATGTGATATAGAATATGGGTATGTGTAATATAGAATATGGGTATATGTGATATAGAATATGGGTATGCGTAATATAGAATATGGTTATATGTGATATAGAATATGGGTATATGTAATATAGAATACGGGTATGTGTGATAGAGAATATGGGTATATGTAATATAGAATATGGGTATATGTAATATAGAATATGGTTATATGTTATATAGAATATGGGTATATGTGATGAGTGTAGTAATATAGAATATGGGAATAATGGAATACGGGTATGTGTAATATAGAATATGGGTATATGTAATGTGTAATAGAATATGGGTATGTGTAGGAATATAGTATATAAGAAATATGGGTATATGTAATATATAGAATGATGGGTATAATGTAATATAGAACTTATGGGTATATGTGTATAGAGAATATGGGTATATGTATAAAGAACTACTTTAATATAGAATATGGGTTAAAAATGATCATTTTGATGTAATATTTTAGAATATGGGTATGTGTACAAATATAGAATATGGGTATTTGTAATATATAGAATATGGGTGAGTCCACGGCAATCATGTAATAGTAGAAATATGGGTATGGAAAATGGCTCCAAAGCAGTGTAATATAGAATATGGGTATTTGTAATATAGAATATGGGTATATGTTATATAGAATATGGGTATATAATATAGAATTGTCCAGTCCATACCAAACCCAATCACAGCTGATATTCCTGCTTGTGGAGGTATTACACGGTACGCTTAAGTCACACATGAATAATTTCATGTCTGATGAGCTTATAAATATAGGTCACATTTTAGTCAGACTTTCCACCAGGGATGCTCCGAAACCCCGCCCCCAGTCCCTGCAGATTCATTGAGATGGTAAATCTGAACTGAGTATAACATTAGTAGCGGTACTTTGGACCTCTTGGATCAAAGGCACCATGTCAGCATGTATGGTTGCTACTTACTGTTGATTCATGCTCATCACATGACCCAGTGTCTGGTAACCTCCTGCTGCAAAGTGGTCTTTGTAGCGCCCCATCTTAATGGTGTCCAACCACTCATCCACTGATCTGCAGCTAGTGAAATCAGGAATGCTTCTGTTCATCAAAGGACTGTTCAGTCTGCAAATGGGGAAGGGTGGTGGTAGTGGGAGGTGGGGGGGGCATGGGGAGAGAGAGAGTGAGAACGAGGGGAACCTTTGAAATGGAACCAGCTCAGGCAGAAAATCAATACTAGCTGAAATGATAGAGAAGTGAGGGTGGTAGGAGCTGATTGCAGGATGGCTGGTTTGGGTAGATTAATGTAGGGATGAAATCCTCCCCATCACCACTTTGCCCCATCACGATATGCACCAGTAACTCTTTGGCACCCGCACTCCGTTCCAAGCAATTTATACAAGCCCAATTGTAAAGGCCGACCCCAAAGCCCCCACCACCACCACCACTACCACCACACGCACCCTTTTGATTCAGCAGCAGATCAATGACAATATAGCACAGAGCCCTTTTATTTAACAGAGAACACATCTATTTGAAATGAGCTTATTGGAAAATGTACACTTGCGTCTTAGCCCCCTTCTTAAGACAACTTACCTTATTCCCAGCCAGTGAGCAGAAACTTTCAGGCCCCAACTTTGCAGGGACTTCAATGAGGGATCATATCTGACACTAACAGAGTGCATTTGTCAAGCAAATCCCTCAGAAGGCCCAGCGTATCGATTGCCCGGCCTCTTACCTGCACAATGTGTCCATTGACTTGAGGTTCTCTGGGTTGCGGATAAGCTTGTCCAGGACCGTGACGATCTGGCAGAACCGTGGCCTTTCATTGCGGTCCTTCTGCCAGCAGTCCAGCATTAGAGTGTGGAGAGCGCCAGGGCAGCCCATCGGCGCTGGCAGCCTGTAGCCCTCTTCTACTGACTTGATTACCTGTACACAATATGGAAGAACATCTCAAGTATGTTATCAACCCTGTAGAGGTTCTCCAGATCTGACTGGCCAATTTTATATTAGTCGTTTACTCCTTACCCTGAATTCACTGAAACACTAGGAACAATTCTTTCCTGGAACCTTCAGTCTTTTCCACATTTATGTTTTTAGGAGGAAGAGGAGATATTTTATGATGATCTGAATGTCTTATTGATCAAAGTTGTTTGAATAGGCTTACACTTTCAGTAATGTTACACTTTTATATGACTCAGAAACAAACTGAGATTTGAGCACAAATGATGGATCAGCTTCTCATTAGAACATCATTTACATGAAACATGCCCTAATTTATGCAGATTTTTGTAGGGAGCCAATAAAACACCAGCCTGCAGCAGCTTGACATCATGGTCATATGTGGAGTTTGAGTTCAAGAAGAGAGTGCACTGCTCCTCCTACTGACCAGATTTTATAGGGTTAAAATTATATATAAATGTGAAAAAATGTATGACAGTGTAGTGTGACCATTCTCATTATTATGCTACTATATATATATACAGGGGTTGGACAATGAAACTGAAACACCTGGTTTTAGACCACAATCATTTATTAGTATGGTGTAGGGCCTCCTTTTGCGGCCAATACAGCTTCAGTTCGTCTTGGGAATGACATATACTGCGTCCCTGACAGACCAGTGGTCCAGAGGGACTTTTTTAAACCATTCTTCCTTGCAGGGATATGTTGTGAGCCTAGGTCATTACGATGATGCTGGTGGAGGTATCGTCCTTCGTTGGTGGCATGCTGATACATTACCCTGGGATACCGTTG
Organism: Prochilodus magdalenae; assembly: GCA_024036415.1. Taxonomy (NCBI): domain Eukaryota; kingdom Metazoa; phylum Chordata; class Actinopteri; order Characiformes; family Prochilodontidae; genus Prochilodus; species Prochilodus magdalenae. The sequence goes on from JAMWET010000204.1 coordinate 981,278, forward strand.
CCCCCATCTGACCCCCCCCTTAATACTCCAAAGAACTTGCTGTCTTGGTCACAGATGCGCCAGCAGACGTGGCACCAACAGTTTGTCCTCTTTTGAACTCTTGTATGTCACCCATAATGCTGTGTGCATGCAGTATATTGAAAGCCAGACTGTGAGCTGCTTACCTGCTAAACTGAAACCTTCACACTCTGCCTCTTGACTGGTGCAATGTTCGCAGTTAAATGAAGAGTGGCCACCATGCCTGGTCAGAGTTTATGCCATGAAACCTCCCACACTAACATGGACAGGTGTTTCAGTTTCATTGCTCCAACCCTGTGTACCTATCATATATATCATATTGCACCCCGCATATATAGTATATTATATATATATACCCCCCTCCCCCCACCCTATATATATATATATATATATATATATATATATGCATAGATATATATATATATATATCATCGCCGTCAAATTAAAAACGTGTATCTCCATTTTGGTCCATTTTTACTTTTATGCATCATTTGACCACAGCAGCTGCTGTTGACACTGTCTGAAAATCTCATGATGAATGGACCAAGAGAAATGGCCCAGAAGTGCTTGGAAAGATGAAGTAATGAAGTTTTTGTCCTCTCATGTAAAGTTAACATTTAGGAGATTCTTGTTTTTCTTTGGAAAGCGACAATATATATATATATATCATTCAGTTTTGTGCTGGATTGCCATGTGCACAATTAATGGCATTATACATATATGTCATACACATATCTCCATTTTTCCCAGGTTATGTTTCTGGCTCATTTGAACAGCTGCTGTTTACACTGTGTGTAAATTTCATGATGAATTTAATAATCACTTTATAATAAGTCTGGTTTCACTAACCTACGTTAAAGTTAAATTAGGTTTTTGTCCTCCCCTGGAAGGTTGCCAAATTGGAGATACTTGTTTGTCTTTGAACAGTGACGAGATATACCCTTATCATCACATACATGATCATGTATACACATGCGGCATAGGCAAGGACGGGCCTTATTGGTGTACCTGACTGACCCTACAGCCACAATCGTAAACATTCATGAGTGATCCTGTTAATGGCAGCACCGATACAGGACTACATGCACACAGATCATTACAACAACTGCCCTAAGTACCATGTCAACATCACCATGTCACTGCAATGGTGTCATGCCTGACTGTCATGGAGTGACTCAAAATGTCAGCGGGTCATCTTCAGTGACGAGTCACGCTTTTGTCTTGGTAGAGATGGCCAACGAATCCGTGTGTGGAGGCACCATGGTCAGTGCCAAGGTGAACTGTTTGTTGTCATGTGACGCACGTGCAGAAGGCCTGGTGTCACTCTACCTGAATAGCATTGCCGATATGTCTGATATGTCCTTCTAGGTGAAGCTATTTAACAATGAGTGTATGATATTGATAATAGTTTTCTTTCTTTCGTTAACTGTCATTTTTTTTCCTTTTTGTTAAACTATTATGATCAAAGTTACACCAGTCCTATAACAGACTTGAGTTTGATCGTAAAGATACACCATAGATGAAGGTATAGTGAAACTGTTTGAAATGTGCATGTGCCCATTTTATTGTCACATCTGACTTTGATGAAAGTGTGTGGTATGTTCAGTTTTGAAACCTTCAGATGTTCTGACATTTCTTGGCATGAAAAAAATGGAACAATGGAACACCATAACTGCAGATTCAAATATGTAAATGTAAAATTCATTAAGCAATGCTGTATGATTAATTATGCAATTACATAATTACATTTAAATAGTATAGCAGAGAGACACACAACTAAAGGCCAATCCAGCCACACTAACTGACATTTTGTAAAAGGCCAGAATACTACCCTGTATGTTATTGGCACTGAATACTTCCCTGTATGTTTCACTGTATACTCCCCTGTATGTTATTGGCACTGATAAAAGCACCATGTTCTTAAACAACACACCCTGAATCCCACTCGGTATGAAGGTAGTGAATCTCAGGTAAATGCAACACAAGCATATTCATTTCAAAATGAATTCAATTTGTATTTTATTGTTTATATTTGTAGAACAGCATCCAATTATACTCAGTGTTACCCTTAGCTCCAGTTTCAGTCTGTAAACCGGGTGCCTAAAATATTACAATGCAACTTTATTATTCCTAAATCTTCTTATTAGACTGGAGATTCATTTGTCTGAATAACAAACAATGAAATGAAAGGCTCATATTTGTTTTAATAAAGCAGTTAAAGCTTCAGTATTAGAGTTCCTGCATGTGTGTGTGCTTCAAATCCTTTTATTTTTATAGAAGATCAACACGGGCAGAGTAACGGAACTTCCATGGCACTGTTATCTCAGGGATATTTTTCCACGCCTCTATAGTTCAGTCTTCGGAGTTGTTTGCATTTTCTAAACATTTATTCCTGCAAACGGGACTCGACGTAATGTATGTAAGTAAGGCCTTATTTCAAAAGCTGGTATACAAACTTTATCTGCTACCTTAATGTAACTTTATCTGGCCTTAGAATTACCTTAATGTATTTAAGCATAATCTGTGGCCTTAGAATTCAAGTTTATAATACAGAGTATTTACAGCATAACGTATGTTAACTGAAGTCATAATTTTAATAATAATAGACAGAATGAACAACTTACTATAATAATAATAATAATAATAATAATAATAATAATGACAATAATAACAATAATAATAATAATAATAAATCAAGTTAAATTTAGGGCCCAAAAAAATAAATGTTTTTGATAAGTTAATTATTCATTAATGAGAATGGCTTTGTTCAATGCCTTTGAGGTTAAATGACTAATTTAATTGATTTCTGACAAATACATGAAATATGTAATATGTAATTATTACTAAATGAACTAATCTACATGGGTCACTTTGGGTTCGGCCTGATTAGAGCAACAGTACCTGGACTACACAATAGGAAATGGACTTGTACTACAGGATCAACAATAAACACAATTTCGCTTTTTAGAAAAACAATTGTACCCAGCTTTACAGAAAACCCACCAGATGTCTAGTGAACAACCAGCAGTGGAAGGTTAGCAGAAATTTTGGCCCAGCATGGGGCTGAACAGTAGGGCAGTTTTATTCATATCTGTGAAAACAAATTCTCAAATCAAAGACAAAAATGATTTCACTGCCATATCCAGCATCCTGGGAAAATGATCAAAGAAGTCTGAATATAAGCCATGAGAAATAGACCCCTCGGCACGGTAGCTTGGGGAGTGGTTTACTTTAAAGGAGAAATACAACGCTGTGCCTCCCAACACCGTGTTAGTTGTGGTGTTCAGGGCAGTCGCTCATTGCTAATGTTTACCAGAGTAGACTGAGAAGAATTAAACCCGCTGGAATTAAACCCGCTCCTCCAAAATGAAGTACAATGATTGCTAGTGTCTTTAGTCTGTCTGTTGAGGAGTGCTCTCCTCCTTCTCCTTCAACACATTCCTTTCAGTTCAGACTCAAAATTTTTTGCGCAAGACGCTCCGCTGTCTGAATGCAGCTGCTTTGATTACCGAGCTTGCATCTAAGCTTTGAGCTGTGGTAAACAGTTCCCTGAGGCAGACACGGAGGGGCATGCAGAGTTCAAATGTTTTCAACTTTTGTGCAGTGAACTTTGGCCAAATCACTCCAGGCTTGCACCCATATTGGGAGCTAGCAGACACACCAACTCCTCGCCTATTGTCTGCGCTGAGGCCAAACGAAGGTTTTTGAAGGGGGGCTAAACACTGGTAACCCACTGCTGCTCTACCCAACTCTGCGAGGGGATGTCAATAATGTTCCACTTTACAGCCAGATGTGACAGTGTAGTGACTGTGAGAAAGGTCTACACCAGGGGTGCCAAACCCGGTCCTGGAGGGCCTGAGCACAGTTTAGAAGTTCCCCTACTTAAACACACCTACTAAATCTGGCAGTTTATTGATAGGGGTAATCAGCATGTAAATTACTGAACTGCGCTGAACACCGCACCCGCCACTACTCCTACATGAGTTACATTAATAGCTAAAAAATATTCTTCATAAATGCATTCTTCATTTAAATGTGCTCTGTGTGAAGCACTTACGTCTCTGTTGGTGAGGTTCCAGTATGGCCGCTCTCCATAGGACATCACCTCCCACATCACCACCCCGTAACTCCACACATCGCTGGACGAGGAGAACTTGCGGTAGGCGATGGCCTCTGGAGCCGTCCAGCGGATCGGAATCTTTCCACCCTAGCACACAGCAAAGAACAAACCGTCATTATCTTCACGTCTGCTTCCATGGTGCACCAAGTTTCCACACGCTCTAGTGGTCAAAACTGTAGCGTCATTGTTCAGGCTAATAACAGTTCGTTCATTCAGTACCATTCATACCGTGTGGACTAATAAACAAATAAACAAGACATCAGAGGAAACAGCCAGATGTTTATTGTTTGCAGTGGTATTTTGGGATCAAGTTATTAAATGATAAATAGGTAACACATTATATTAAATGCTGACTAACTAACATGAAGTAATACAGTAACAATGACTAACTAATATTAAGTTAACATATAACTGTTACATCTGTCTGCCTGTCCCTGTCCATGTGCTCTTTGTTGTCGTGCCCAAGTGCGTCTGTTTTGGTCATGTGCCCCTCCTGTCTCCGCCCTCTAGGTCCTGTGTTTGTAGCCCCGCCCCTTCCCAGGTGTTCATTTATACTCCCTGTTGTCCCCTGTGTGTTGTCTTGGTGTTTTGTGTTCATGTGGTATGTTTGATTCCATGTTGGATGTTCGCGTTTTGGTTTCTTGTTTGATTATAGTTTGGTTCCATGTTAGTTTGGTTTCTTGTCGTATGTTTTCATCCTTGATTGTTAGTTTGTCATCCTGTTTCCTGTTCCTTTGGTTTGCTTCTGTCTTTGGTTTTGTTTTGTTATATTGTGTTTGATTAAACCACTTGCATTTACGTCCGGCTTCCTTGACTACCTACCCTTTTGTGACAATAACAACTGTTAACTATATATACTGTGACTGTCTACATGACACCTAAGCGATGTAAACCTACACAAGAGTTTATAAATGCCTATTCCAGTAGGTATCAGTTGCTTTAAAAAGATGCATTTGCCAGTTTGGAGTAAATCAAAGTCAGCTCTAAAGTAGCCTTTATGACAGAGGACCTCTATTGGAATGTGCATTTATAAAGGTTTTCGTCATATAGCCTTATGAACTGCACCCTACCACAACTTCTTGTTAATCTATAAGTGTGGGGTTTTGTATTTAAACTGTCATCACTGATCTTAACAGTCAGTTCTGTTTGCACACATCTGATATTTCATATGTTTTTACAGCTTGCCATTATATATTGCTATTATGTATGATAATTTCAATATTTAGTTTTAACCAGAGGAGGATGGGCCACCTGTGTGAGCCTAGTTCCTCCCAAGGTTTCTTCCTCCAACTTCAGGGAGTTTTTCCTGGCCACTGTCGCTTTCGGCTTGCTCACTGGGGGTTTGTTTCCTTTCTCTCCGTAATGAATTATTATTACTGAATTGTAAAGCTGCTTTAAGACAACAGAAGTTATAAATATAAATTTGATTTGATAAGTTGTACAGCTCCAGCATGACAGTATAAAAAATGACTTTACATATATTGACGCTTTTATTCAGAGTGGCCTACAATTTGATTATGATTACTTACACAGGTGGATAAAGGTAGTGTTAGGAGTCTCTTATTGATATGGTGTATTGGGTGATTGCCCATATAGGTCAGGTGTATGCTATACCAACCAACGGAACCCCTAGAACACAAAGTCTGCACGTTGTTAGCAGTTTGCATGGCTCATATGCTTCATGAGGCAAGAAAGGGTTAACTTACAGTCATTATACACTTCTATATTATGTTTGTAATTTTACTCCTTTAGTGAGGGAATGATGAAGCACAAGAGGGAGCCATGCGTACTGCCTACAAAGTGTATACTCAATGTTCTATGAGTTCATTTTAATGACAGGAAGAAGCAGAACATGCAGAAGCCTCAACAAATAAACATCCTGTACATTCCACACCTCCAAAGTTTAGCCTTAGAAGCTGATTGTGTTTTCTGCTAGTTATCCCAAATACATTCAGGGAGGTTGAGGTCTGGACCGGTCCGTTCATTAGTCCCTGAGCTTTTTTGTTTGATTATGTCAGTGATGGCTTCTTGATAGCTACACATCCTTTCAGACTCATTTTGATAGTGTTGAGTTGTCTTCTCACAGTTTAAGGGTGTACAGAATAACCTGAGGATGTTTTCAGATCTGCAGTAAGAGGTGGAGCTTGATTTTCTCCACTATCTCACTCTTAGAGATGAAATCTTTAAGAACTGCTTATCTGATGGGGACAGTTTTGGTGGTCAGCTAGGTCTTCCACAGCTGTTAGAACTCCTATTTTCTCTGTATGGCTTTCTACTGGTGTATCATAGTATCACTTATTTTCCTTTGACTTTCTTCTTCTGTCTATATGTAAGTGATCTTATATGAGATAATAAATGACTCATATCTAATCTCTGCAGAAATATCACCACAGAAATGAATGTGTTATAATTAATGGCTGCTCTGAATGGACGGTCTAATAAATGAAGGGTGGTCTCTGACTTTAGTGCAGAACTGTATCATCCTATGGTTCTATATGATTCCACCCTTTTGACCTGTGTTGTGGTGAAAAGCTGTGAACTTAGTGGCTCAGCCGTTTGATGTTTTCAGTCTGGTTTTACTGGACGTGAGGTTTTTGTTGAGTGTAAGTGTTCAGCCCTGAAATAAATCCCCAGCAGAAACTCACAGTGGTTGTGTAGGCTGCATCAGGGTCGTCCTCTAAGACTCTTGACAGACCAAAGTCTGAAACCTTGCAGACCAGGTTGCTGTTGACCAGTATGTTCCGGGCAGCCAGGTCCCGGTGGACATACCCGAGATCAGACAGGTAAGTCATGCCGGCTGCGATCCCTCGGAGGATTCCTACCAGCTGAATGATGGTGAACTGACCATCGTGTCTCTTCAGGAAAAGGGGAAAGGAAAGGTGTTCATTAGATTAAGACTTAGGAAATGGTTTACCGCATTATGATATCTCAGTTTTCAGCACAGCTACAGGGCTTTGCAAGCATTTTAATAATCCCCCATAAGTAATTGTGGTGTACAATTACTTATGTGCATTGTAAAAAAGTGTTCTGTAATTATATTGTTATAAACATAAATGTCTTATTTATAAACATAAGTGACACAAGTTCCACTATTCATCGTAATGGCTTTTAAACTGCATGTGCATAAAAGTATAAAGCATCTATATTATATATTAACAAAGGTAGAAATATTACTGAGGAAGCATCACGCACCCTCAAGAATGAATCCAGGGACCCATTCTCCATATACTCTGTTATGATCATGACTGGTTTACCTGAGAAGAGATCAGATGAGAAGAGAAGAGAAGAGAAGAGAAGAGAAGAGAAAAGAAAAGAATACTCAAAAATTTAATTTAATTGGTGGTGTCTTTTAGGGGGAGTGTATTAATGGGAGTGTCTTTTAGGGGGAGTGTATTAATGGGAGTGTCTTGTTGAGAGAGGGTCTTAATGGAAGTGTCTTTTAGGGGGAGTGTATTAATGGAAATGTCTTTTAGGGGGAGTGTATTAATTGGTGGTGTCTTTTAGGGGGAGTGTATTAATTGGTGGTGTCTTTTAGGGGGAGTGTATTAATGGGAGCATCTTGTTGGGGGGGGTGTCTTAATGAGAGTGTCTTGTTGGAGAAGTGTCTTAATGGGAGTGTCTTTTAGGGGGAGTGTGTTAATGGGAGTGTCTTTTAGGGGGTATGTATTAATGGGAGTGTCTTGTGGGAGAAGTGTTGTATTGGGGTGTCTTTTACAGGGAGTGTATTAATGGGAGTGTCTTTTAGGGGGAGTGTATTAATGGGAGTGTCTTGTTGAGAGAGGGTCTTAATGGGAGTGTCTTTTAGGGGGAGTGTATTAATGGTAGTGTCTTTTAGGGGGAGTGTATTAATGGGAGTGTCTTTTAGGGGGAGTGTATTAATGGGAGTGTCTTGTTGGGAGAGTGTATTAATGGGAGTGTCTTTTAGGGGGAGTGTATTAATGGGAGTGTGTTGTTGGAGAAGGGTCTAAATTGGTGAACTGTACTTGTTGAAGGTGCATCTTGATGGTGGTGTGTGTTATCGGGGGTGTTATGTTGGAGAAGTGTCTAAACTCCATGTTTTGTTGATGTGAGAGAATGCACACTGCCCCCAGTAAAATATAATAATACACGATTACATGTATAATATGTTAAACTCAGCAAGTTCAGAGAAACTGTGCCCTAAAACGTTGGGCACCCCAAAAGCCTGTGCTAATTTATTAACTCATAAAATCAACAAAGCACATTCAGCCCTTTCAGTTCAAACCATATATGTTTATATATGTATACACAGTTTTGGCCACACGCCCGTGGATCTTACTTCGTGTTACCACTCCCTCCAGGTGGATGACGTTGGGGTGGTCAAACTGGGCCATGATGCTGGCCTCGCTCAGGAAATCTCGCCTCTGTTTCTCAGTGTAGCCGGCCTTCAGGGTCTTCAGGGCCACTGGGATGTCTCGCTTCCCCGGCAGCTTCATGCGGCCGTAACAAACTTCTCCGAACTCTCCTGCACCACAGCGGAGAGTAACACGGTTGTATTTCTCATGCAGTTTAGCAGAAGTTTGGTTCACGCTTTGAGAATTAACCCTAAATGACTTCCAACAGGTTGATCAAGTACGAGTGACATATTATAAAACAAATGGTACATATTGTGTGGATTGAATTAATATGTTAATGCTCATCTCGCATCTGTATGATTGAAAACGGTAATAGAAGTTCCTGTTTAAATCCCAGTTTGTATTGCCGTGTGCAACCCAAATATACCTGAGCCAATAATTTTCTCAATTTTGATCCTGGAAGCTTCAATTTCTCTGGCAAACTCGTGGACAGCCTGGCATGGGTCCTCGTATGTGTGGGGATCAATATAAAACCTGGCTTCTGGAAATGATACTAGAATAAACAGAATTAGCATTTGGTCACATATTGCCGGATGAAAGCAATTTTCAATCACAGTCACAATCACTGAAGCGCCCAGGCAGCAGCCACTGCTACATATTGGCCCTGCAAAGCAATAGTTCCCCCAGACTAAAACGCACTGAAAGCTGAAGTTCGAAGGAACAGGGTGTTTCTACCATGGCCATTCTGGTAGTGCATCTTTTCCTCATCGGAATCCTGGAAAGCCTTGCTGTAGCCACAATGTCTGTAACATAACATATGGAGAGCCATTTTCAGAACAATGGAAACATTGGATATAGCCAATATTTAACATATAGCATATTTAAATAGGAATATATTATATGAGGAGATATCATTGCATCATTGGGCTCAGAGTTTAGCAATTACGGTCTCAATGTAAAAGTTAATTAACTCAGAAACCGTTTTCCGTTATCTGAGGACATTGAGTCATTTCATGTTTTAATACTTGAGCATCACATGGGGATAAAATACACTTCTCAGTGTCTTTATCCCCTCTCCTATGAATTAAATGATTAAATGTGATTGAGGGAAAAAACAAAAATGTTCCTTTTCATTGAAGTGTCTGATGTTTAACTACAGTCATACTAATTCCTCCACGCAGACTTATGAAGGCGTAGAAAGTCAGAGAACTTGCGTCGTTAATATAGCAACACATCAATGTTAAATGTACATTAAACTCAGCGTTTGAGGCACAAACTTTAATAATAATGATTTATCTAGAAATGGCAGAACCCCTACCCCCTTTTAAAACTCGACCAACCGAGTCAGAGACCACCCTTCATTTATTTCATTTCCACATCAAACAGCTGGAGATATTTTAAGATTAGATATATGCTAATGCACTTGCTTAAGCATTGGGAAAGTCAAAGGGAAATAAGTTAAAGAATAAGACTTTATAAAACTGGAGATCAGCTCAGTGGAAACGTGATTCCACCATTCAGATCACTTTTGGAGAGAAAAGGACCATCCAGATTGTTAGTAGTGTAAAGTTTAAAAGCCAGAGTCTGTTATGTTGTGGCTAGTGTTAGTGGGAAAGCTTTAATGGTGAAGATATTTTGGGGGAACATATCGTTACCATAGGAACAAAATCGTCAAAATGCTAACTTCACAGGAAACGGAAAAACGTATTTTAATGTAAGTCTATTAAAGCTATTATATTTGTATTGGTCCATTCATCGTGAGATTTACACGAAATGTAAAGGGCAATGGGCATTTCCATATCATGTCGAAATTGAAAAATGAAAAAATGTAGATTTGCTCTCACAGCACTGCTGTATGCTTTGTTTTGGAATGTGCAATTACCATATATTTGCAAAAAAACTAAAAAAAAAAAAAAGCAATAAATTTCATTAGATAAAACCTCAAATATTGTGTTTTACATCTTTTTCAATTTTAATTTCCAACTTTTGCTTTAAAAAAAAGATTTTTTTCATTTTTTTTTTTGAAAATGAAGAAGCTGCTGGTGTGGACAGAAATTAATATTGTGAAATTAAAGACTGTTTTTGACTGGAAACGAAGCTTTTTGATGTCTTTTAATATGTCTTGGGGTGGGAGCATCTTATTATGAGTGTCTTGATGTGGGGGGGGTGTCAATAGGAGTGTCTTATTGGAGGACTGTCTTAATATAAGTGTCCTATTCCAGAAGTGTCTTTTTCGGGGCGTGTCTTAATGGAACTGTCTTGTTGGGTTAGTGTCTTGTAGTTGGTGTGTCTTGTAGTGGAGGTGTCTTTTTGAAAGAGGTGTCTTTAAATAAAGGGTGGTCTTAGACTTTGTTGCTGTACGTCTCTAAATGATCAGGCCTCCAAACGCTTTTCATTTCTATGCTTCATTTCATATGATTATAAATTAGAAAAAGAAAAGGCAGACAATTCCAAGTACTCCTCTTGCCGTTTTCTGCAGATGACAATGGCCAGAAAGGTCACAAGCCCTGTGACCAGCGCCAAGCAGATCCAGATAATGGTCACTGTGTTGTAGCGTAAGGGGACTGGAAGACGAAGGCAGTCAGAGGGAGTTCCATGTGAGGAGACAGGCATGAAAAGAGGCGAAAAAAAATTAAATATTCTCTGAACAACAAATTTAAAAATAAAATTTCAGAAGCCATTTCAAAGTTTGAAATCAGAATATAAAACTAAATTGATCGCAGAATAATGAATGGTAAGATTTACTGGATCAGCCCCTGATAATAACTGAGCTATAGGTGAGTTATTATGTCTGAGACAAACATTAAGAATTGAGTTATGAATATTACATTTTGATACCTAGGAATGACACTAAACATTGCATTATAATAACTATAATAACATTGAGAATAAAGTTATAAAAACTGTTTTAGAACTATTTACAATGCCACAGCAGCACCGCGGAAAGGAAACATACAAATAATAAATATGATCTATGTATACAATAATTACAGAAAATATAAATAGTAGAAATAGAAATAGATTCCTGAAAAAAATAAGTTTTATACTGAGCTATAACAGCTGAGAATAACATTCATTATAAATATAACTACATTAAAATTTATTATATAGTCATAATAACAGTGTTATAACTGGTTTATAATGTTATAATGACCGGAAATAACTGAGAATAACATTGAGAGTGAACTCATGACTGAGAAAACTCCTGATAATGAAGTTTCAAACTTGCCCAGTGCCTCGTATTTCAAAAGTCAGAATGTAAATTTTAATTGAATTTTCATTTTAATGAACAAACCATTTGTTCTGCTCAGAGCCTCCTGTTCTTTGACTCAACTGTTCTTTATCTTAAAGGGATGAAATGATCAGCACTGCCGTACAGCTGAACCTCACGAGACCATGCTTACGTTTTTTTTCAAGACACTTACATCAAATATGTGTTGTGACCTACCGAGAGTCAAGCCGATTATAAATGGCCAATAGAGACTTAGAGCAAGGTGACCCACTAATAACAGCAAAATCAATCTCCCATGGAGACCACCACAAACCCCTCCCTACAACAAGCTGAGGTATAGACTGCAATGACTTATTGATGTTTACTAACTGGAAATGACTGTAGAATAGAGAACGCCGCTAATGACTGTGCTGTGGCTCAGAATAAGAACTCCAGTGGCGCTGCTTCGGACAGTGTAGAACAGTGGGAAGACTCGCCTCATCAGGTTCTCACCTGCTTTTCCAGTCTGGATTTCCACAGAGGGACTGAAGCGTCCGCAGCCAGCTGAGGTCCTGGCCCGGATCTGAAAGATGTAGCTGGTGCCAGGCTTTAGGCCAGAAACCTTAGCACTGGTGCTCTTTGACTTCAAGGTGGAGTAACTCTGCAGCTCTTTGTCCTATCGAAAGAGCAGGAGGATCAATGAGACCGTTGTTAAGGATTGGAGTCTGCAAATCCTCAAATGAACTTTCAAATGGACCAAAGCAACGTAATCTAAGCGAAAACATGACTCCTCCTAGCAGAGACAATGCTAATGCATGCCCCAGTTAGGAATATCACAATGAACGGCAATGTGTGGATGGTCTTGGCAAAAAGGTTGTAAACTTGGCAAAAGTTGTAAACATTTTCTTATCCACCATTTTTTTCTGAAATCAAGGTTACTAATTGAGAATTCACACCCCCAGCTTCCCTTGCAGCATACACGATATGAAATGGTACACAGGAGAAAAATACAGAACCTTTTTGTTTTTACTCTAGTGGTTAAAAATAGAATTATTTTATAGTCATTTTATTTACTATGCTAAAAAACTCTGAACCTACATTGTTATCATTTCCTTATATATATAATATCATATATTTGAATGGATTCTACCGATTTCTTAGCAACATATAGCAAAAGGAATGATCAAAAATTGCAGGTTTGAGTTCCAGCTCAAAATAAATAATTACGAAGAGGCTTATCTTGTAGTAGAGTCTCTGGTAAGCTTAGTGTACTGCCCTGGGAGTGTCTGTTAAAGGGAGTGGCCTATAGGGAAACTGTTGTACAGGTATTTTAAAGGGAGTGCCATGCAGAGGTAGTTTTCCTAGAGCATGTCTTTTTAAAAGGGTGTGACCTGTAGGGTGTGCATTTGTCCCACATAGGGAAGTGTCCTGTAGTAGCTGTGACTTGTATTTGCCGTGTTTTACAGAGGAAGCGTTCTGTACTGGAAGCGTTTTCTTTGGCCGGTGTCTTGCAGAAGGATGTCTTGTTGTAGGTTTGCCTTTTAGAGGGAGTGTCCTGAAGAGGGGATGTCTGGGAGTATGCAGAGGGAGTGTCCTATAGTAACGGTGTATTTTGATGAGTGTTTTGAGGTTGTCTCTTGTTTTGGGGGTGTGGTATGAAAGGAGTGTCCTGCAGTGGATGTGTCTTCTTCAACTGAAGTGTCTTCTTTGGCCAGTGTCTTGCAGAAGGAACGTCTTGTAGTAAGTGTGCCTTGTGGAGGGAGTGTCCAGTAGAGGGTGTGTCTGATGAGAGTGTCTTGAGGTTATCTCTTGTTTTGAGAGCTCCTTGTAGAGGGAGTGTTCTGTAGTTGATGTGGTTTTTAAGGGAGTGGCCTGTAAGGGGATTGTCCTGTGGTACGTGTCTCTTTTAAAGGGAGTGTCCTGTAGATGTAGTGTCCTTAGTGAATGTCTCTTTGAAAGGGTGTGTCTTGTAGTGGGTGTGTATTTGGGACATGTAGGGAAGTGTCCTGTAGTAGCTGTGACTTGTATTCACAGTGTCTTGTAGAGGAAGTGTTCTGTACTAGGAAGGGTCAGTACAGGGAAGGTCCTGTGGTGGGCATGTCATTTGGAGGGACTGACTTTTAAGGCTAGTGGAGGTTTTAATGAAAGTGTCTTGTTTGGCCAGTTTCAGAGATTCAATAAATTCAATAAATAAAATTCAAACCATCCAAAAACCCAACTGGTGTCAAAGTTACCATCGGTTACACACATGCTCAATGTAATTTAAGGTTGTCTGAATACACTGCACAAAAAATCAGGTTCAGTTTTAGTGGCCCTGAGGCTGAATCTTAAATGGCTTCCTTCTCTCTATGTAGTGCACTATGTAGGTCATGAAATAACAACCTTTACATATAAATATTGCATTAGAAAGCAATTAAAAAGCTATTTCTATTCACTCATGAGCTGCATGACTAACTATAACATGTAGGGCACCCTTTGGGTTTATATGGCACGTTTCATGACCTAAGAAACTGGACAGAACTAAAACAACTACAGTCCTATTTGGAAGGGATTAGCTTTACAGGAGGAGGTGGAGTAATGGCATTTTCTACAGGACCCCTGAAAAATTCATGACTGGTTCGCACGGGATTAGAAATCTCGGCTAAAGTGACTGAGATAAGAGCTACTCTATTTACATATGGCATCATCTCCAAATAAAACATGCCTAATAACTAGAAAACATGGCGCCAACCATTTGGTAGGGTACACGTAACTGGACAAGGTCTGAAACTTTGTGCCTAATTTTAATTTGGGAGAATCAGACTTCCAAAAACAGATCAAACCAACTGTGCATAAGCATTGTGTCTGGGAAGCTATTTTTCAGGAGGTTTGAGACAGACTTGGAGGTATCTTTGCCATGAACAATGAAACTAAATGCCTCCTTGAGTGCCTCCATACTCAAGGAAAATCATAAAAATTCCTTTTCCATGGAATATTATGGTATATTTATCATATATATATATATATAACCCTATAAGTATATCCAATATATGATGTTGAGTGTGCAATACTAATCTTCTATACCTCAAAAAAAAAAAAAAAACTGTCTATGTGTCTATTATAAAGACCCTATATCCAAGGAATGTGCAATGACTAACTGATACCTCACCTGTCTACTGTCTATTTAGAATATACAGTTTTTATAGTCATTTATTATATTTAAATATTTTTTTAAGCATTGTGTATATATGTATATTATTGTATTTGTTCTCCCTCTGTCCTTTTTTCTCTCTCTCTCAATTCTGCACTTTATATATTTTAGCCCTATGTTGAATTATTTTGTGTGTAACGTGCCATTGGATTGCTCAATTTCGTTGTACACTGTGCAATGACAATAAAGGCATTTTGTCTTATCTTGTCTTATCTTATCTTGTCTTCTCGTCTTATCTTATCTTATCTTGTCTTCTCATTTTATCTTGTCTTATCTTATCTTGTCTTCTCGTCTTATCTTGTCTTCTCGTCTTATCTTGTCTTATCTTGTCTCGTCTTCTCTTATCTTGTCTTCTCTTGTCTTATCTTGTTTTATCTTGTCTTCTCGTCTTATCTTGTCTTATCTTGTCTTCTCGTCTTCTCTTATCTTGTCTTCTCTTGTCTTCTCTTGTCTTATCTTATCTTGTCTTATCTTGTCTTCTCGTCTTATCTTGTCTTATCTTGTCTTCTTGTCTTATCTTGTCTTCTCTTGTCTTATCTTGTCTTCTCGTCTTCTCTTGTCTTATCTTATCTTGTCTTCTCGTCTTATCTTGTCTCCTCGTCTTATCTTGTCTTATCTTATCTTGTCTTATCTTGTCCTATCTTGTCTTTTCTTATCTCGTCTTGTCTTATCTCGTCTTATCTTGTCTTGTCTTATCTTGTCTTCTCTTGTCTTTTCTTATCATGTCTTATCTTGTCTTTTCTCGTTATATCTTGTCTTATTATAAGTTGAAGTATTTTGGCTGCTTGTTTTATGGAAGCCAAAAAGCCCCAGACTCTTTACTGATGCAGAAACACGCAGTTGGTAAAAGTGATTCGGACAAGGCGCGTTCAGATGGGACTATACATAACTGGGGAACCCTGGAAGCAATTACAGTACTCCACCCTCACATGTAAAACTAATCCGGTCTGAATAGGGTTTAAGGCACAATCTGATCTAGCTACAACATGACATGCACACATATGAATTTCCCTCCATTTGAAAATATCAATGTGCCTTTTATCTGTCCATCTAAATGTCTCATAATCTTTATTCGTGACAAAATCATGATGGGCATCTCAACCCACTTCCCAAAACTACATCATCACATGTATAGTACTGCAAAGGCAAAAGCCATGGCAATGAAAGCGGGCTGTTGTTACATGAGCATACCTTGGTTAGATTAGCAGCCTTAGACTAATATTAAACCATTGGTGTGGATGTAAATGTAGTTACTGACTACACTGAACTCATTTCTATAGTCATTCTGTTGAATGGTCCACTGCTTGCTAATTCCCCTGCACAGCTGAGATCCCTTTTGCCCCATTAGCCGGCAAAGCTCCCGGCTCGCTCCGCAATTAACTTCTCTCTGGCGCTTGGCACGGCTCATGCTGTTTGCAGTCATTGTCACTTTCAATAATCGGACCAAATCAGTTACAAACCGCCACTGGTTGGTAATTTCCTTTCAATTAACTGGAGCTGCCATTGAGCCATGTGATTAAATTGTGCTATCTGCGGCCAAGCTAGCCCATAAAATCTGACCCTGCATTTAATGGCTCTCTCAGGCCATTTGTATTTTGTGACAAGTGTGGACCAACAAGAGTTAACCCCTGAGGCGTCAGGGCTGCACTCACTTGGCTGGCTTGCAATTAAAGCAGTACATCTGAAAAAAAGCAAGTCTGTTCATTTAGTTAACAATCCACTTTTCATTTACATCAATTAACTCTTTAATATCTGTGGAAAAAATTTTTGTTCAATGTTCAGATGATGATCTAAACACGAGACACAAACTTCTTCAAAATGAGTTCATCTTACCTTTTCGTAGTATTTGATATCATACTCCAGTATGACTCCATTGGGCTGCTCTGGTTCATTCCACAGGAGGGTGACGCTGTTCACACTGGCGTTCTCCTGACGGACCGCCACTACTTGAGAGGGAGCTAGAAAAGCAGCAGATGATATACAGGTTTCTCAACAGGACCATCTTCACTTCCTTGCCGTGTGTGACCACTCCACTAAATGCAATGAGGTAATACAGGTCAACTGGGTAAAGAGTTCGCCAGTACCAGGACCATTTCTAGACTTCTCTCATATCTCATATCATCCCTTCACCTCATGTAAACATAACTTCAAAAGAGAGGTTATAAACTGCACATATTCATAAAAATATAAATGATGAATGCTTTATTATATTCATACTTCTAACTTAACAATCTATCTTTTCTTTTAAACATTTTCATTGTGCACGATAATTATTACTATTATTTTTTGTTTGTTTGTTTATTATTGAGTTTATAAAGCGTCCTTATGTTTGTGAAAGGCGCTATAGAAGTGTAACCCATTATTATTATTATAACTTAATTAAAAGCCTTTTAAATTAACTCATTTTTGGTCAATTTTACAAAAACTGAAAGTTTGGCTGTGCTCCGTGGCTGACTTACTGTTGAACATTGGTAGATAATACATATCTATCCTGATGTCCATGTCCACCTAGTGCTACCTTTGAACAGTTGGTGTATAGGATCTGGTGTCTATGGATACCAAGAGCTTTTAAAGGAAAGACGCTGGCACATTACACATTATGGGAAATGTGGTGTTTATTAAATTTGTCTTATGACAGTCTTGTGTTTGCTAGGCTAGGTTATACCTTGCTGTATAGTGTAGCCCAGCTAACAAGACAAAACAACCATAGTGCCTCACTATATCAGGTCTAGTTACTCCCCTGCCCAGTGGTGGGTCCCTGTCCTGAGCACCCTACCACACTGTGCTCTGTATATCTTAGTGTTTTAACTAACTCAGTCATAAACACAATGCACTTTCTCAGGGAATCAGCAGTGCTTAGTTGGCATGATTGCCAAAGCATCTTGAACTGCCACCAACACAACATCATTAGACAGCTCAACACACTTGGAGGAGAACACTTACTGCCAATTCTTTTACAGCAGCTAACAGAAGCCTGCACTGGCTAGCATCGCACTTGAGTGATGGGAGGACAGGAAGAGCCACCTAGATACTGTAAGGCCAGTTCTGCTGTTAGGGACTCCCAGTCATGGATGGCTGTGGCATGGGTGGGCAAGAATAGGGCATACACCATTTGGCGGCCAATAAAGTATTTTCGAAGGTATTTAAAAATGAAGTATTTGTAATTATTACTTCTTAGTTGACATTGTTGAATATTTACATTTTTTATTTTTTTAAATATTAAAAGAACGTAAACAAATAACCATTTTGATCGTTTTGTCAAAAGTATCCATGTATTGTATTGCAGACATACAGTCTCTACTGAAACCAGCTAGCATGCTAACCAGCTAGCTTTGTGCATGCTAACCAGCTAGCTTTGTAATATCAGTTTCTACCTCAAAAGGCAATAGTAAGTCACTGTAGCATTTAGTATACATTGAGTACACTTCACTGCACCATATTGTTAACTCTGACTGATCATGTTGAAGAGTTATCTCCCACTAAGGTCCTTTAAGAACAGGTAGCCAATGAACGGATCAGTTATCGCCACCAAAACAAAAGCAAGTAAAAGTAGTTAAAAATTAAAATCAGCAGATGTTTATTAATGTTTATTAATGTTTATTAATATAATGATGCAATAAGTGATGTTTGTGCAGATCAGGTATCAGAACTCCTAATAATAGAGAGCAGTCAAAATGCAGTAAGAGTCTCCTACCTGCCTGATTTGTGGTAATGTTGACCATGACATAGGGCAGTGGCTCACTGCTCAAGTGAGTGACCCCATTCATTGCAAGGATGCGGAAGGTGTAGTTAGCGTGAGCCACCAGATTCACCACATTCACCCATGGTTCCGTCAACCCCGTCTGCTGTGGGATAAACCGAATGGGGGCAGCTCCTGTTCGTAAGAATGGCTGTGGTTATTCAAATATACAGATACCCAAACTCATCTTAGTGTTAGTTCAGTTAATAAGGTATTCACATGATGCAGGTGTGCCTTGGGAAATAAAATCAACTGGTTTTTGACTAAACTAGTGACATCACTGCAGACAATGCGGATCTCAGGTTAAGCCAAACAGCTGCATCTAAACTGAACCAAGCTATATATGGAAATATTTCAAGCACAACGATTACAAAATAGTATATAGTGGATGTTGTTAAATTATAAGACATTCTGTATGTCAGCTGGTAGTAATAAATAACATACACTCACTGTCAAAACATAGTTGCACCCAGACGGAATACCCAAACAGAAATGAAACTTGCTGGGTAGGCTTGACACCATGAGACATGAAATGATTCAAGCTTCACACTTCTTGGTGTTCATTACACTCACTTTGATAGCCCAATGTTACTTTAATTAGGTCCTGCAACCAGTGGAACTACTGTTCCTGAAAATACATGGTGCGCTATTCCAACAGGACAATGCTTGTCTGTAAATTGTTGCCATGTCAAGAGTTTGACCTGAAGACACAGATACTAACCATGGCACTCGTCCCCTAGCACAATATCTGCAGAAACTGTGTGAGAATATTCAAGCTGCATGGGATGGATTAATGCAGGATGCCATAAGGAGCCTCTATACCTCCATGCCGAGATGTCTGGCACGTTGCATTACCAAACATGGCAGACGAAAACTATACTAAGGGACACTACTTCTGTGTGTATCTCGATAAATATTACCCATATCAGTCTACATGTATCATCATGTGTTGTTCCTGGTAACCTTTATCTTCATGCCCAACAGCACTGCAATCCCATATTTCCTTCTGGGTGCAGCTATTTTTTGGAGGATGAGTGTACATATAAAAAAACATAGTTAAAACCTGAATTAATTGTATGACCTGCTATGGGTCCTATGCTAGCTGCATGTGATAAACAATGTTCAGTGTGTTGGATTTTGTGATGACACAGCATCAATTAATTAAATCAATTTATTCTAAATAAGTAGTTTTTAAAGCTCATGTTTTTTAAGTCTACTGGAACATTTCCTTTATTTTCCAGAAAAAACAGCCTTATGTAATTATTTGCACTGTTCCAGGACAGGATACAGTCATCTTGCACTAGCGGATGTCCAATGACTGCACTGGAATGATTGATTTCTGCATGTTACATTTATGAATTGTATTACTGAACAAATTAATTGAGAACACAGATTTATCCATTACCACTTCTTTACCAGAACAGAATGGTGATGGTGCAGCAGTCTGTTGAATGACATGCTGTATAGTGTATAATGTATTTTTTGAAAATAGAGTGACATTTGTTTCGGCAATATCTCAATGTAATTATTCGATGCAATTAGGTAATGCTGAAGTCAAGCTAGCTAACATTAAATTAAATTAACTGGCAAATAAATGTAATTTTACAAGTGGCAATTCTACAAATACCAATAACAAAAATATATATAGTCCTACGCAGTATATATCCAGCATTCAGCATATATCATGCCTTAAAGTTAGGCCTGCCCAGTCTTATTTAAAGCTCATTTTCCATATATGGAATAACAAAGAGTACATTTTCAAACACAACACATTTATGGGGATTTTCATCCCTACCTGTTCGAGACACCATGCCTCCTCCATTCCCAGTTGTTGCCCCACCTGAACTTCCAAATGCTCCTACAACACCCCCAACTCCTCCGTTGATACTAGTTCCAGTGCCCCCAACTCCAGCGCTGCAGTCCTCACATTGACCACCATTTACACACCTCTGGCACCGCACATCATAGATCATATCATTCCGGCCACCCGTGTCCAAAGGAGACCCCCACTCCAGGCTGACAGAGGTCCCATTTACAGATGAAATCACATTTACAGGGGCTGAAGGGGGTCCTATGGGGACAGTGTGGGTCATAGAGCACTTAATTACAGGCTAATTACAGGGAGAGGGTGATCCAGGCTATCATAGTTATAAATCAAAGCAAAGTTATTACATTTTTATTCACAAAGAGGAGTGACCTCGCACGGGTCTTGACCATTTTCATAGAATGAAGCCTCAGACTCTCTAATTCCTAATTACTTGACTTTCAACTGGCTCTCTGTATCAATAGCTTTGAGTTCACATTTGCTCCAGTGTCAAAAATACGTTTTAACAAAAACAGTAATGTAAAGACAATAATGTAAAAGAAGGCTGAACCAGCCTGGAAGCCATAAGACTCACTTGTGCAAGGGGCAGCTGGGGTGTCCATGGGTGCGCGGTAGTAGCTAGCATCACAAGGGCATGTGAGAGCAGCTCTGGTCTCCGAGTGGCTGTGCAGAGGACATTTTCCACACAGCTGGTCTCCTGCGACTGGTTTGTAGAAGCCCACCTCACAAGCTGAAAAGGTATGGACAGAAGGCCATAGTAACCTTTTCACACTGATTGAACACATGTTGTAATTATTATACTCTTATTTTACACTCTTTATTTTTGGTTAGAAACCAAAGGGTGACATTACATTACAGGTTACGTGGCTGAGGCCTCAACATTACATTACAACAATGCTGTGGTAGACAGATACAGGTATGCAAGCTCTCCTATTAGTTAGGACGTCAGGAGTGAACCTGAAGCTTCGGATCTACTACCAGTCCAGTTGGGAACTGACCATCCAATGTATTAATCATGTCCAGTAGATTGGACCAAGTTTGTGAGAACAACTTTTCATTTAAGGTTTTTTTAATGGTATTTTAATTAAAGGGTATTTTATTAAATAGTATTTTAATTAAAGGGTATTTTATTTAATGGTATTTTAATTAAAGGGTATTTTATTAAATAGTATTTTAATTAAAGGGTATTTTATTCAATGTTATTTTAATTAAGGGTATTTTATTAAATGGTATTTTAATTAAATGGTATTTTATTCAATGTTATTTTAATTAAGGGTATTTTATTTAATGGTATTTTAATTAAAGGGTATTTTATTAAATGGTATTTTAATTAAAGGGTATTTTATTTAATGGTATTTTAATTAAATGGTATTTTATTCAATGGTATTTTAATTAAGGGTATTTTATTAAATGGTATTTTAATTAAATGGTATTTTATTCAATGGTATTTTATTCAATGGTATTTTATTCAATGGTGTTTTAATTAAATGGTATTTTATTCAATGGTATTATAATTTAATGGTATTTTATTCAATGGTATTTTAATTAAAGGGTATTTTATTCAATGGTATTTTAATTAAAGGGTATTTTCTGGTGGAGACATTCCTAGGGAATCCTTGCCGTGTGTGGGTGAGCATTAACCTCCTGAAAATGCCACTTGGTAGCCCTGCCATGGGAGGCAGCACATGTGGCTGAAGGATGTGGTGCATATATCGCTGACCTGCTCGTGTCCCTCGTATCACTCCTAGGAGTGACTGGCTGCTGTATGTGATGACTCTCTAGATCATCACACCAGTAGTTGCGGCAGTTTAGCTACACAGCAAAGGCAGGACTGAAACACTCATCACAAGGCCTTCATGCTTGAATCTGACCATCGTTGGATCCCAAATAGACGGATAAAGACGACATGATTAAAGTCATTTACAGCATTTAGCTGACGCTCTTATCCAGAGCGACTTATAAGGTTAATCATATTACAGGTAGGCCAGTGTAGTGTTAGGAGTCTTGCCCAATGACTCTTATTAGTGTAGCACAGCATAGTCACCTAGACTGGGATTTGAACCCCAGTCTCCCACATGTAGAGATGGCACTCTGGGTAGTGGTGTTACCCGCTGAGCTACACCAACCACCAAGTCCAGAGCTGGCCAGATGTCCTAGTTCAGGACGCTACTGCAAACGAAGACAAGACACGTGACGGGTGCCGGGACACCAATTTTCCTTCTGCTAAGCACCTGCAAAGGGTCTGGGTATAGACAGAGGTGTATAAATGAAGGTGCCACCTATTACTGGATGGTGAACAAAGACACTGAGGAAGCTGGTCATGCTTATTGGCAATCCTTTCCGCTGGTGGTCTGTTTGGTCCGTCCAGAACCCGTTTGCCACACACGCTACAACTTCTAGTGAGTGTTAGCACAGCGTGGTAAATGCCTATGGGTTGATTCCTGTGTAGGAAGAACTCCACTAAGCTGCTATTTGCTGAGTTTCCAGTGCAAAGAAAGTGTAATATCTTGTAAATACGCATCTCAACGCGATCCTCACTCACGCAGGCCAGTGTGCTTAATGAGACTGTAGTGGTCTGCAGAACTAGCATACTGATGAGGAGTGTGGACCGGAGAAGACAAGAAGAAAATAAAGATACACAAGGCTGCGGAGAATTAGCACAGAGCGATTGCAGGTTCTTCTTTTTGGCAGAATCCCCCAGGGACTCCGAAAGAATTCCTGCTTACGATATTTATCCCCCCCGGCTGGTTCCTTTCCTCGTTTCATCCCATTAATCCTCCTCGTGCCTTGATGTTTTTTTGAAAAGCTGCAGAGTTGAAAAGCGGGTCACGATAAACATCGGGACTGCACGCTCATCAAGTGCAGAGCCGTCTAGCCGCTTTGAAGTTTTTGACAGATTACCAGCAGCTACACAATCAGCAACACACATCTAACCGATACCCTCGCAAAACAAGCGCTGTGCAGCGGACGGACTGCACGCTCGGGTCTTTTGATAAATTAATCACCATGCCCCCTGGTGACCTCTGCAGTTCTTGACGACCCCTCTCTTTCGGGCCTTTTTCGGGCGGGTGTAGGACGTGAGGAGTTAAGAGGGAGGAAAATGCCGGCTTCAGCGCCGGGCTCTTTTTCGTCCGGGGGGGTGTTTACACATTCCACATTAGGGCCGCCGTTTTGCTTGTTTGTTTGTTTCCCCCCCTCTCTTTTGTATCGGCACATTGTTTGGTTTGTCAGCACCTGTCAGTGCAGTGCGCCCATTGCAGGGGGGATTTGCATTACAATGAATTTTAATGAATATTTACAGCCATTGTATACTGACCTTGATTTTTTTTTTACGCTTGGTATAAATGGATAAATAAATATGGTGGAAAAAAAGTGGCTCCGATGTAAAATTTGTGCTCGGCTCTTATTTATGGCCTGCCAGGCTTTTGCTGAATCTTGAATGTGTAGGCGGGGGTTACGCCCAGTCTGGAATATCTGTTGTCTGTGGGTGGTGGTCCATGCTTTTCATAGGAAGTATATGTATGTAGGATATACATATATGCCGATCTGAATTAAGGATGGCAACTTGTAGGAAAGAGATGGATACGGATGCTCCCTGAAGCTTAACGTTTTACAATTGGCATATCAGCACTGTCCAAAGAAACACAAGTATCTCCTAAAAGCAACTTTACAGGACAGGACAGAAACCCATATTAATTGTAATGTAAGTCAATGGAACCAGACTTTCTTTGGTCCATTTGTGTTGGTCCATTCATCATAAAAGTTTCACACAACAAAAGCAGCAGCTGCTTTGTTCCAATGATGCATAGAAGTAAAAACGAACAAATATTCAGATACATGTCTTCTTTAGACAGTAATGATGTTCTTGCTGTTTACTTTCCAAAATCATTAGAGCATAACAGCTGCCCTTAATATTGTATAAAAGACTCATGATGATTCGACCAGTAATAAAATCTGTTTGTATTGACTGACATTAAAATAAAGAACCGTTTTAACCCTTTTCTGTAAAATTGCTATTTTAAGGGAAATTGTTGTAATGTTAAATTAAATCAAATGCACATAATGTTTAATTTATTCCAAATGTAGCAGATCAGCCAAGACAAGTTTAGTATCGGCTTCTTTACTGTTCCACTGCATCTACTGCAATGAAGCTCATCAGTAATGGATGTTTATAGCCATCAGTGATTAGAAATGGACAAAGTATCAATACAACATAACCTGTGCTGTGCTGTACAATGTAAAAATGAATGAATGTTATGAATAATAAAAAAAGGGTGATGTGCACACACATATATATATATATATATATATATATATATATATATATATATATATATATATATATATATATATATATATACACATATATACTGCATATTTGTCTTCATATATATATATATATATATATATATATATATATATATATATATATTTATTTATATCCATTCATAGCCAATATAAAAAGAAACATATATATATATTACATTACATTACAAACATATATACACATATACATTACAATATATAGAATACTGATGGATCGATCACTGTAAATCAAATATTCTGCCCACTTTCCAAGCCACCTCCTGAAGCACAGTCAGTCAAATAAAAAAGCAGGCTAGTTAGTGTTTATGGTAGCTGTAGTTCATTAGGTAGGAAATTGCAGTGTACAAATGCCTGCATGTTTGGTGCACAGGTTGTTATGTTCTGCATAAAGCTGCCTACAATTGTATTTATGCTTAAAAAATGTTTCTTTGTTTTTTTTTTTAAACATTTCTCCAAAGGTATAGAAGCTGTGGCAACTAAATTTTCGTTAGCCAGTTTTATTTAAATTAAATTATCAAGTTAAAAAATCGCCTATTAGGTAATATTGATATTTACCTCTAAATTATTTGCTTTCCATTTTGAAACCTGAGATGGCAATCATACGCAGAAACCTGGTGGTGTAAGATCATGCATCAGGTTTTATTTTTTATTATGATGCACAAAAACTTTATTGGACTGCAATTAAGCCTTTTTGTTGGAGTGGGTCACTGTGAAAAAAATAAATTGTGTATTTTTAAAGTGTATTTTACAGAATGAACTATACATCTTTCATATGATACATTTTTGGCATAGCTGAAATGATTGCTGTACGAATCACTTGTTAAGGTAGTATGCCGGTTTTAGTTCACTGCTGCTGTATTTTAATTTGAGCTACAAGACTTGTAACCTTCCTAGTAGCAGTGCTGTATGCACACATCTTCATCTTCATCTTCAGCCGTGCTGTACATTCATATTCCTTCAAACCTGAACACTGATTAACACAAAGTAAACATGAAGGACTCTGCAAGTTCAAAAATATCCAGACACTCCTGCTAGTTAATAAACATAGCCCAGGGGTGAAATCACTGCTCACAAAGGTGTTAATCTGAGTTCAAGACGGAACACCTTTGGGATAAATTGGGCATCCAACATCAGTAGCAGACCTTAGTAATGCTCTTGTGGCTGAATCCTATCATATCCTTAACAGCAATATCCCAACATCAAACATAAAGCATCAACTATAAGGACTATGGAGGCTGTTACTGGAGCACGAGGGGGGCAAACTCCCTTTTTACACCTTTCAGAAGACATGTTGGATGAGCAGGTATCAACAAATATTAGACATCCCATGCTGTTCCCTTGCAGTAAATAGAACACTGCGTCTGAACACTGCAGATAACAGCTTGCCTTAACGCCAGCAAGTTTTTACTTCAACGCTACCGTCGCCAGTAACCTTAGGCCGCATTTTAAGAACGCTTTGACAGGTACATGCACTCAAACATAGACTTCACGCTCTCTGATACCTGGGAGTCTCTTCAGGGACCAAACAACAGCTGCTAACGAGCTGGGACGGGCGTCTAAGTGATGAATGATTCTGTCAGCGAAATCATAGCTGGAAATGGGCCACTCCATCACTGGGCCTCTGTACACGCGGCCTGTAAATGTTTCTGGTGTCCCTCTCCATACTGTAGGGGCTGTTACGCACTCCAGAAACTCAGGTGTGTATGTCCAACTCAGTCACTGTACTGTGGCCCCGTTCAGCACAAGGTGCCCTGCTTTCAATTAAGTTAGGGTTCATTTAAGACACTGCAGTGGCGCTTCGGTGACAGTTGTTAGTGTAGGTAGACAAATAGGACAGCCTTCTGTAATGGCCCGTACGGGTCAACATCAAGGACAGCTTCAAAGCTAAAAGTCAAAAGATTATAAATGTAATGCGGACCCCAGCACTAAAAAATGGACCATGGCCCAAAATTGTAAAACATTAACATTAAGCTTTTAATAGACTTCAAATCATTAACTAAACAGAAACAATGACTTAATGTGGCAAGCTCTTTCTTTTTTAAATACTTTGTTGTGAAATTTTGTGTACGAAACTTGCAGACAGAATCAAGAACCAGTTTGGTTCCTTTTAGCCCAGTTGGCTTCAAATATTTAAAAATACCAAGATAGTTTGTGTTTAATGTGAGACAAAATATGCTCCACATGGTTCAAAATGATGATGTTTTACAACCCATCAAACTGAGTGTACCAGTCAAAAGTTCATACAAGGCTACTCATAGAAGTTTTTCCTTCTGTTTACTTTTATGCTTTACTTTACAATAAAAGTGAAGAAATGAAACTATAAAACACACTGAATTATGCAGTCCACCTTAAACACATCCAAAATAGCACTTTACAGGAGAATAAAACAGGTTTCCTAACCTGCAATGGAGGTTAATATAACAAAGTTTCTTTCTAAGCAAAATATTCTATTGGTCTGTCCATCATTCAAGGTAATTACAGG
This sequence comes from Prochilodus magdalenae, assembly GCA_024036415.1. Classification (NCBI taxonomy): domain Eukaryota; kingdom Metazoa; phylum Chordata; class Actinopteri; order Characiformes; family Prochilodontidae; genus Prochilodus; species Prochilodus magdalenae. The sequence goes on from JAMWET010000204.1 coordinate 1,008,502, forward strand.
TTTTAAACTGTGCAAACAGTATTTATATATATCGTCACTGTCCAAAGAAAAACATGTATCTCCAAAATGGCATCTTTACAGGAGAGACCAAAAACCTAATTTCATTTGAATGGAAGTCAATGGAACCAGACGTCTTTCCAAGTAGTTTTGGGCCGTTTCTGTTGGTCCATTCATCATGAAATTTCCACACAGGTAAACATTTTAAGATTAGTGTTTTATATTTGTTTTGTGCAGTTTAGAGTGTGAAAAGGAAAAACGCATCAGGCAAAATTTGGGCACCCCAAGAAGTTTGAGCTCTCAAATATTTACCCCTAAAGTCTCAGATCTTACTTAGCTTGTGAGGGCAACAGCTTATTCACAATTACTGTGAGGAAAGGCCAGATGATGCAAATTTAAAGCTGTATAAATATCCTTAAACCTCATCCCAATGCACATCAGCCATGGACATCCCTCAAAGCAACAGCTCAACAATTAAAATAATTGGTGCCCACAAAGCAGGAGAAGGCTATAAGAAGGAATGGCATCTAACAGAACCAGCGGAGGTCGAGTAGAGGTCTGGAAGACCAAGAAAACTTTCAGAGAGCACTGCTGGTATTGATTGCTAAAGAGGCAAAATACATATTTGACTGCAAAAGATCTTCCAGAAGATTTAGCAGAGTGGTGATGTACTTTTGTACTGATAAATATGACTTTCGTGGAAGAGCAATCAGAAGCACACCTTCACATATTTCAGTAACAGAGGTTTTCAAAGAAACATCAAAACAGGTCTGATACAATCTGGAAATATGTGAATGAATTAAGTTATGATAGAACATTTTGGCTGCAATGATATAAAGAGCTGCAGCATTTCATAAAAAGAAAATCTCTCCAACTATTAAACATGAAGGTGGGTCGATCATACTTTGGGCTTTTGTTGCAGCCAGTGGAAAAGTCAACATTTGACCAGGAAAGGGAATGGATTCAATTAAATACCAGCACAAACACCAGAGGAAAGATGAAGATGAAAACAGGTTGACTTCTACAACAGGATAATGATCCTAAACACACCTCAAAATCTCAATGAATTAAATCAATAGCTGCAAACTGAAGGTTTTACCATTGCCCTCACAGTCTCCCAACATAAGCATTATTGTAAATTTGTGGAAAGACCTTAAAAGAGCAGTGCGTGCATCTTACAGAACTGGAAGCCATTTGCAAGGAGGGATTAATGACAACATCCTAAACAAGAATCGAAAGACTTAAAGCTGTAAAATATAGAAATAAAAAATAATTTAGCTGAAAATGTTAACAAAATCTTTAACGTTTTGACTTTTGGAAATCAGAACACCTTTTATTTGCTTAGCTATTTACAGTCAGTTAAATTTTGACTCAAACTTTTGCATGCCACTGTATATCGTCTTCCTTTTTGTCTATTTCCATTCTCAGTAATGGCTTCCTGATGGCTATATCCTTTTAGACGCTGAATTGTCTTCTTACAGTGGAAGGATAGACAGAAACATCTGTGGTCTATTACAGATCTGAAAAATGAGAGGAGTTAGGTTTTCTCCCCTCTCTCAAAGGTACTACTGCAGGTTTGGGTACTGTTGGTATCTGGTGGCGAGTTTTGGTGGTCTACCAGGTCTGCTAAGAGAATCACATGTTCTCTATATTTTGTTATATTTTGCAATGGGTTTTTGAGCCCCACATATGGATACTCCTCGAAAGTATGTCTTGGAAAATGAATGACATTCGAAATAGACATTTTAACTAGAAATAACCTAATTGAAGGGTGGTCTCTGACTTCTGCACAGCACTGAATATTCACTCAGGGTTATTACTTACAATAACATTTGCATTTGAATTTGCATCAGAAATTATTACAAATATTTCAAATGAGTGCTTAGATCATCCATTGACCGCTCCTGCTGTGCTGTGCGATGGGCAAAGCATCAGATCTACTCTTTTAGGGGTGACATTATTAGAGGTTAGTGACATTTGCAGCCGGCCAATCTGTCCCCAGGCAGCAAGCCATGCTGCAGTGATACTGACCATGACTGGCACCATCTGGATCCTCAAGCTTTTTGTTCATGATAAGAACACTGATACCAAGCGGGGCCCCCAAGCCTCAACGGGACGGAGTCTCAAGATGGATCATGGCCAGTAAAGGGGGTGGGGAGGGGGGGTGTTGCTTGGGATGGATGAAAAGGGAGGAAGGAGAATTGTTCACAAATTATCAGCTCTTTGGGCTTCAGCTCTGCCTCACAAAATGCCAATCCATGCGTAAAATGGGAGCTAAAACCAGGAGCACAATAACAAAGAAATGCAGACATGACCTTTTGATAGTCATTAAATAGAAAGACCTTTGATTAGGAATGCTAAGGATTCTCCTTGTCTATGAAGTGTAGCCCTGCACTACGCAGAGAAAACCTAGAAATAGACTGATGGTGGAGGAGACTTTGTTTTAAAGGCTGTGTAAGTATACAGACTATAACACATATTGTTACTATTTTTTTGAGGTGAAATTATAACATATGGTAAACGTACAATATGTTTTCCTGGCAAACTGCAATACATACTGTCAACGTGAGATGTTTGTTTAGCATGAGATGTTTCTCTGATAAACCACAATACATACTGCAAACATGAGATACTTAAGTGCTCAACTACAATACATACTGAATGCTTGAGACACTTAAGTGTTTAACTACAATACATACTGTATGCTTGAGATACTTGAGTGCTCAACTACAATACATACTGAATGCTTGAGATACTTGAGTGCTCAACTACAATACATACTGAATGCTTGAGATACTTGAGTGCTCAACTACAATACATACTGAATGCTTGAGATACTTGAGTGCTCAACTACAATACATACTGAATGCTTGAGATACTTGAGTGCTCAACTACAATACATACTGAATGCTTGAGATACTTGAGTGCTCAACTACAATACATACTGAATGCTTGAGATACTAAAGTGCTCAACTACAATATATACTGAATGCTTGAGATACTTAAGTGCTCAACTACAATACATACTGCAAGCTTGAGATACTTAAGTGCTCAACTACAATACATACTGAATGCTTGAGATACTTAAGTGCTCAACAACAATACATACTGCAAGCTTGAGATACTTAAGTGCTCAACAACAATACATACTGCAAGCTTGAGATACTTAAGTGCTCAACTACAATACATACTGAATGCTTGAGACACTTAAGTGCTCAACTACAATACATACTGAATGCTTGAGACACTTAAGTGCTCAACTACAATACATACTGAATGCTTGAGATACTTAAGTGCTCAACTACAATACATACTGAATGCTTGAGATACTTAAGTGCTACTGAAACTACTTAAGTGCTCAAATACATACTGAATGCTTGAGACACTTAAGTGCTCAACTACAATACATACTGAATGCTTAAGATACTTAAGTGCTCAACTACAATACATACTGAATGCTTGAGATACTTAAGTGCTCAACTACAATACATACTGAATGCTTGAGATACTTAAGTGCTCAACTACAATACATACTGAATGCTTGAGATACTTGAGTGCTCAACTACAATACATACTGAATGCTTGAGATACTTGAGTGCTCAACTACAATACATACTGAATGCTTGAGATACTTGAGTGCTCAACTACAATACATACTGAATGCTTGAGATACTTGAGTGCTCAACTACAATACATACTGAATGCTTGAGATACTTGAGTGCTCAACTACAATACATACTGAATGCTTGAGATACTTGAGTGCTCAACTACAATACATACTGAATGCTTGAGATACTTGAGTGCTCAACTACAATACATACTGAATGCTTGAGATACTTAAGTGCTCAGCTACAATACATACTGCAAGCTTGAGATACTTAAGTGCTCAACTACAATACATACTGAATGCTTGAGATACTTAAGTGCTCAACTACAATACATACTGAATGCTTGAGATACTTCAGTGCTCAGCTACAATACATACTGAATGCTTGAGATACTTAAGTGCTCAACTACAATACATACTGAATGCTTGAGATACTTAAGTGCTCAACTACAATACATACTGAATGCTTGAGATACTTGAGTGCTCAACTACAATACATACTGAATGCTTGAGATACTTGAGTGCTCAACTACAATACATACTGAATGCTTGAGATACTTGAGTGGCTCAACTACAATACATACTGAATGCTTGAGATACTTGAGTGCTCAACTACAATACATACTGAATGCTTGAGATACTTGAGTGCTCAACTACAATACATACTGAATGCTTGAGATACTTGAGTGCTCAACTACAATACATACTGAATGCTTGAGATACTTGAGTGCTCAACTACAATACATACTGAATGCTTGAGATACTTAAGTGCTCAGCTACAATACATACTGCAAGCTTGAGATACTTAAGTGCTCAACTACAATACATACTGAATGCTTGAGATACTTAAGTGCTCAACTACAATACATACTGAATGCTTGAGATACTTCAGTGCTCAGCTACAATACATACTACAAGCTTGAGATACTTAAGTGCTCAACTACAATACATACTGCAAGCTTGAGATACTTAAGTGCTCAACTACAATACATACTGAAGGCTTGAGATACTTAAGTGCTCAACTACAATACATACTGAATGCTTGAGATACTTAAGTGCCCAACTACAATACATACTGAATGCTTGAGATACTTAAGTGCTCAACTACAATACATACTGAATGCTTGAGATACTTAAGTGCTCAACTACAATACATACTGAATGCTTGAGATACTTAAGTGCTCAACTACAATACATACTGAATGCTTGAGATACTTGAGTGCTCAACTACAATACATACTGAATGCTTGAGATACTTGAGTGCTCAACTACAATACATACTGAATGCTTGAGATACTTGAGTGCTCAACTACAATACATACTGAATGCTTGAGATACTTGAGTGCTCAACTACAATACATACTGAATGCTTGAGATACTTGAGTGCTCAACTACAATACATACTGAATGCTTGAGATACTTGAGTGCTCAACTACAATACATACTGAATGCTTGAGATACTTAAGTGCTCAGCTACAATACATACTGCAAGCTTGAGATACTTAAGTGCTCAACTACAATACATACTGAATGCTTGAGATACTTAAGTGCTCAACTACAATACATACTGAATGCTTGAGATACTTCAGTGCTCAGCTACAATACATACTACAAGCTTGAGATACTTAAGTGCTCAACTACAATACATACTGCAAGCTTGAGATACTTAAGTGCTCAACTACAATACATACTGAAGGCTTGAGATACTTAAGTGCCCAACTACAATACATACTGAATGCTTGAGATACTTAAGTGCTCAACTACAATACATACTGAATGCTTGAGATACTTAAGTGCTCAACTACAATACATACTGAATGCTTGAGATACTTAAGTGCTCAACTACAATACATACTGAATGCTTGAGACACTTAGACGCTCAACTACAATACATACTGAATGCGTGAGATACTTAAGTGCTCAACTACAATACATACTGAATGCTTGAGATACTTAAGTGCTCAACTACAATACATACTGAATGCTTGAGATACTTAAGTGCTCAACTACAATACATACTGAATGCTTGAGATACTTAAGTGCTCAACTACAATACATACTGAATGCTTGAGATACTTAAGTGCTCAACTACAATACATACTGTATGTATGGGATATTGTTGTTATAAACTACCATACCTATTATAGGCATGAGATGTTTGTTGTAAACTGCACTATATGTTGTAAGCATGAGACGTCTTAGTGCTAACGCGGATAACTCCATTACCCGCCAGGGAGCCACCACTACATGTGGGAGACTGGCGTTCGAATCCCAGCCTGGGTGACTATGCTGTGCTAAACCAGTAAGAGTCCTTGGCCATGACTCCTTACACTACATTGGCCTACCTGTAATATGATTAACCTGTAAGTCGCTCTGGATAAGAGCGTCAGCTAAAATGCCATAAATGTTAATGAAAATGATGAACAACAATACATACTGTACATATGAGCTGTATTGGTGGTGGTAAACTTTAAATACGTACTTCAAACATTCAGCTCTGGAAAAAAGAGACCACCTCAAAATAATTGATTTCTCTAGTCGTACAATTTCTGGGTTTGTGTTTTTCCAAAATTTCGCAGTTCTGTTTTATTCTATACACTACTACAAACATGTCTCCCAAACTCCAGATCAGATATTGTATCAGATCTGTTTATTTAGAAAATCACTAATGACCTCCAGAAGCCTGTTTCTAGAACCATGCTCGCTGTGTGTTTCACCCCAGCCACCGCTCACCAGTCTCTCTGTAGGTCACTTGAAGTCATCTTACGGTGGTTAAGGGACATTGGAATGAGGTGGCGCTCATCACGGTCAGTAGAGAGTGGGTTTGTAGTCTGTAGCTGTGTTGTCCTGTGTGTTTGCTGCTTGAGCTTGTTCTTATGAACCAGACGCTCACTGTATCTGCCAGTAAAGCTAGAACCCAACCTTCTGTTCCTCACTAAGAACCTGCTGTACATGTGGAGACGCTGATTTAAGAAGAAACTGAAGTGCTCTCTTATTTTTTTCCAGAGTCGTATGATGTTTTAGTGATAAACTACTAAAGATACGTTATGTGGTAAACTATGTTATGTGGTAAACTATAATACATACTGTAAGCATGAAATGTATTTACATGCTGTAGATTTGATGAGCTGTTGGGGTGGAAACTACAATACATACTGTGGATATGGGGCTACAAAACACATATACAGTATTCAGAAGTGTGCCTTCACATGCAATATGATTTAATAAAATATAGTCTCACTGCAAAAGTCATGACCTCAAAATGCAAGTGGGAGAGAATGCGTCATAAGATCGCCCCACTCAGAATTTGCTAGGTACCTCTGACACCAAAACGGAAGTTAATTTGAGTAAATGGTTTGCTGTAGCCTGGAGAAAAAGATCAAATTTAAACTTGCCCATGTGGAAAGAATGTCTGTTTATCCCAGAGGGTGGACCAGAATGGATATGTAACTTTGTACAGAAGCGCTTAATTGTGTTACCTTGCCTCAATTTCTTAAAAGAATACATTCATGACGACACTAAGGCCGAATATGAACACAGTGTTTGTCTTTTTGCTATGTGCAAAGCCTCTTTCGATCACTGTCTGTACTTGTGACCAGTCAACGTCCTTACAACTATGTGATCTTCAACTTTCTTGGCACAGAAGCACAAGTCAAGGAGGAGAATTGTGGATCAATTTGCTAAAGAAATGTGGTGTCTGTTTCTAAGTGCTTGATAGATGGAGCCAAACCTGGCTAAATTGAGAGCGACCTTGAGGAGCTGTTAACTGAAGGAGGAGAGGCTGGTCGCTCATTCAACTGACAGTGCACATCCTTGGTTTTGTTCAGATAGGCTTGGTTGCTCATTGTATAGTACTCTTTATAAAAATATAGACCTTTCAGATCATGGGCTGCACAATTTGGAGTTTGCATAAGCATCACATTCCAAAAATGTTGTCTTTTGTTGATCTTTTAGGAACGATAAATGAAAAAATTAAAGTGACCAAGCTCTCCAGCCTTTCTAAAGTAATCAGTCTTATGGTTGATGGGCAATAATTCTGACATGTTTCTTTCTGGTGACATGTTTCAATAGAACTAAAAACCCAATTGACTCAAAATTTTAATTTCTATTAGTGTCAAGTACAAAGATTGTAGAGGTTGGTCTACTGGGGACATGTGGGTGTGACGTCATAGTGCAATGGCCTCAGGGAAGTCTGGAGAACCGGAGGAGCCAGGAAAACCTGGAATCCTGACAATTAGAAGTTACAGGGCAGAAGCTGAATTTCATGAATAACCATTTAACACATGTCAATAAAAATTTGAACCCGCAGTCATTATATTCTAAATTCACATGCCTTAGAATAAGAAATATATGTAACCGTAAAGTAAATGTTATAGCAAACCTTCTTATGAAGTTTGAGCCAACTTTTGTTCTCTGAAGCCACACGGTAAAATACAGTTCTGGTTTGCTGGCCAAGTATACTCTTCCATAGCTGCTTTTCTTTGGGTATCACCTTGAGTTTCCAATCAAGCTGAGCTGATAACCAAAGGTGATGTGAAAGTGCTAGAGAATACTTATTGGCTGAAGAGAATTGTCACTATAATTGCTTTTCCACTCTAAACACATATGCTAATGTTAGCTACCAGCCTGCCTTCTAATCAATGAGTAACCAGAACTGTGTTGTCATCTGAACTGTGATGTAGCATTTCCCAAACTATCCTGTGTTTTCTGTCCTGGACTTTTGACTTGCTGCCATCAGCCACTTCTGAACAAAACTGGATTTAAAATAATAGTTTAAGAAGTTGTATTTTTAATGTATTTCATTTGACGTAATTAAGTAATGTACAATTGTTAAAATCCAAATGTTGCTTTGAAGCAACACCATACCTCTGTAGATTAGATAGTAGATGGTATTCTGAATGTAAGCCTTGTGTATGGTTCAGAAGCATATTGTTGTATTGTAGCATATTGTTGTGTCCACAGTTTAGCCTAAGTAAGCAACATATGTCAGCAAAGACATGAACCAGGAACCAGAAAACAAGACTCTACACATAAGAGAAACTATTAAACACTGGAATGTGGCCCACTGTACTGTTTCCCCGTAGTACTGAATTAACTGTATTAGCATCAGTGTACCAGCTTTCCTATCAGGAAGTCTGTTAGCCCCATCTGTGGGGTAGGTGGTAACATTTGCACTCCAGTTTTGGCTGAATTGTCCACAATTGGTAGGATTTCTAAGAAAAGCTGTGTAAGTTGCTTACAGAAAGCAATTACTAATAATTTCCCACAATAAATATTAAACAAATATATAATAAAGTGTGCTTGGTTGTGCCTCACTTTCCCCACCCATCAAAAGAGCCTTCTAATGTTTATGCTGGTACTAAATGCCTGCACTATCAGAGAGCCCTTCAAACGGGCTGAAATCTCTTGACCGGAGTCCCTCAGCAGACACCATTCCAGCCTCTGATTGGCCCCTACGTCTGGTGGCTGGGCAGCAGCACACCGGCTCTAGCCTGACGCTAATGAAGAAGTTTAATCTACCTGAACGCTCCCCGAGGGGCCTCCTGTTTTAATTATGTTATTAAGCGTCTCTCACCAGAGCTAAAAGGCAGCACGGAAACACTCTGCTGCACTAAGGAGTCCTGCCAGAGAAAAATATATAAAGGGCCCTGACTCCTGCTATTAGAGACGTCACTGCCAGTATCAATATTAGGCTGTGTGGAGAGAAATACGCCGTGTAGCGTAGCAAGCACATGATTAGACTGTGCCCCAATGGGCCCTCAGCGCTAAGTGCATTTATCTCCATTTGTTGTGCGCTCTCTACAGAATAAGCGGTCATCCGCATGGAATTAATGAGTTTTCAATATGACTCGAGATAACACACAGCAGGGGCCAAAAGTCTGAGTCCACTAGAAGAACTGGTTTATTATCAGCAGTTATGAGAAACTAATAAAATTTGGGGCTTTCACATCAAATCCATTTTTTCTTTCTTTCTTTTTTTTATACTGTTTGAAAACACCAGCTCCCCTTTTACACCGTATGATGACATGATGAATGAAGAAGTATGAATGGTCTTGCGGAATCATTACATAAACGTCCACTCCAATTAAAAATGTTTCTTTCTCCAGCTGTAAAGTTTACATTCCTGAGTTTCTGAGTTTCTAAAATCATCAAGTTTTTGAAAGGGTAAATTAAATTTCTCTCAGTTTTATATTAGATATTTTTGAATAATAAGAGGCAGTAGTAGTAAGCCAAGCTCACTGCTGTAGAGGTCCTGGTAGTCAGTCAAAAACTGTGACTAAGCTCACTGGATAAAAAAAATGAGTCACCTGCGATGGAAACAGAGTTGTCCGGTTGGGCTAGATTTGGTGGATGTCATCCCTGGCACAATTCAGAGGAGAGTTTCCTGTAGACTGGGATTTTAGCCACTGCTGGTAGACCTGTATGACTGTACGCTTCCATCCACTTGCAGATTCAGCTACTTCCTTCACACTATGGTCTTTGGTTCACCCACATGCAGACACTCCTTTTAGCCAGTCATTAACATCTGCTCTGGACCCATTTTCCACACATGGAATGAGACATTCACTGCACTGTACCACCTCTTCTCAGTCGATGAATCCCATCACTCACAACCCTCAGGTATTTATAGCCTGATTATCTTCATACAGCTCCATCTGCAGGAGGCTGAGGTTACTACCACCTTAAACATAAAAGTTGACAATGTTTTTGGTCCAGTGAACTCATGAGGAGTTCAGTTGTGACAATAATTGTCAAAATTCAGTTCAAATTAATGTTCATGTCTGGACCTTAAATCCAGTGTCAGGTCTGGATGTTGCAATCACTGGTAGTAGCTACACGCTGACTCGAAATGAATTGAATGTCAAATTGATATTTACTTATCTCTGATAATGTCATTATATAAAAGTCAAAGGACAAGGGAATAGCTTTGAGGATCTGCATCACCTATTAAAAAAATAAACTCCACAGGTCAGTAGGGCATGACATGCCCTGAATCCCGTTGGTAGCCTTCAGAGAAGAAGAGATATGGACCCCAGAGTCTTGGAAATTTGTATCCGGGTTAGACACACGCTAGGCAGTCTTGCCAAGATGCTCACACTTGGCAAAAGCCAGAGAAATTAGAGCAGCGTAACTCTGTAGATCACTGGAGAAATATTAGGACAAAGGCAGTCAGGTCAGTAGAGGGTGACGTGGCCTTTTTAGCTCGTCCTGGTTTGCATTGCTAGCCTTCAGGAAACTGGAGATATGGACTCTGAAATCACCTGTTGTCTTCTCTGAGATGTCCATTTTGTTCGTGTCATAATCACATGATCAGTGACCAGTCAAACCAAAAGCGTCTTTGCCGAGCAGAAAAGTCAATTAGTTGACAAGCCTGTGCATCCCTGGTAGTGATTACAACATCCAAGACCAGAAGTGGAGAATTTTTCAGAAAATTGGCTCCACCTTCTAAAAAATAAAAATGATGTGTTAAGTTCATTCTCAGTTACTAATTATGTTAGTAGATCATGTGTAAAGTTTTCCATTCAGTCCCTGAAATCTCCATGAAAGGGTCATTTGCTTGATTGTATCTACCTGCTGTAGGTTCTTTATTACCTAGGAAGAGAAATCCAATCCGATGTTTAAATCTAACCCAGAGCTGACAGTACAATAAGAGTATTATGACAATACTTGCAGGAAATGAAGTGCTTTAAAAACCATTCATGTCCTTTCTGAAGGTCTGGAAGGGCCTGAGGGTTCCCCCCCTGCTGGTAGTGGACTTCAGTGAGGCATCAGGCATACATCTCACGCTGGATGCAAAGGAAGCACTGGTAGTTCATTTAACAAGAGCTAAAATTCTATCATGTACTATAAGAGCGGGTGTGTGCTGGACATTAGGGAACTAGCTTTGTGACAAGAGGGTCACTGACAGGACATGACTGAAGTGGCACCTAACTCCCAATTGCTCCCTGGGTGTCATAGATAGGGCTGTCCACTCCTCCGGGCATGTGTACTTAATGCCCACTAGTGTGCGGGTGTTTTACAGTTGGGTTAAATGTGGTAGAAAAAATTCCTCTATGTGTAAGTACAATTGTCAAATGGCTTTAGATGCTAATTCTGTTCCGCTAAGTACCCTTAACTTTAAATGACTTTTACTTTCCAGTATGTAAATGAATATATAACATTGTTCCAGGGATAATGTCCGAACAACTGATATCTGTAGATCATTTAAAGCAACAATATTGAGTTAGACGGAAATCACTGACTCTGGCTCTTAACTGAAAGCACCGCGCAATTCAGCTGCTGAGAAAATCTACTTACACTTTATCCTCTCCCAGTTCATGTACTTTTAATAGCAGCCGTAAGCAGTACACAAGCCACCAGAGACTGCGTACACACAGCAGACAGTGTTTCCCTTTTGAAAATATTGTGTAATTACACATCAAATGAGACAAATGCATACGTGTTAATGAGCATTAAACGCCCGTTAATTGTTTGATTGAATTGCTGTCACCTATCTAAGCATGTCTAATTGATCTGTGTCGTTCAGGAGGGGGCAGATGGTGGTGGTTCTCTCTCAGTGCCTCCGACTAAAAGGGAAAGATCTAAATGAGAATTAGTCACAAAACGTGTCCCTCAAATTACTGAGGAAATGAAGCGAGCTTTCTGTCCTTTTGTCTTTGCGCCGCCTCGGATTGTCCTCATGCAGTCGCTATGTGGTGGCGGCTTTGAATTTTCCCACGCGCTTATTTGTTTCATGAGAACAAAAGCGCCACTGACAGATAAGACGGCACCCTCTCCTGCTCTAGAATGCATAAGTGTGTATTATTATGTTTATGGTGCTTGGATTTTTGCATTCTGAAAAGGAGGCAAGAGAAAACCACCAGAGACAAGCTATAATCTAAAGAGCAAGAGATGGCTGGCATGCCCTTAGTAATGTATCCTCCCTATCAACAGACGGAGGAATGCATGCATCTCTACACAAATATGAACACATGAATGACCACTTTGAAGCATGAGGCATTCTTTAGAACCACAAATGCAAGAACCATGGCACATAGGTATGAATACAGGGGTAGCAACAAAAGATCAACCAAGGAGCTACTGCACAGCAGTATGAGTGTATGAATTTCTAGTCAGAGCTGTACATGTACGATTCTCTGAATGTATAATTCTATAAATATTTGACTTTCTACTCAATGAATCTTTACAAGGGTGAGCAAATGAATGCACACAAACACTATATGAATAAATAAATAGCTACATCGAGATATACTTGGATGAATCCCTAAGAATGCATGAATCTCTATACACGTATGGAAGCTTGAATTGGTAGGCAGAATTATGAAGGCATGGATCATTACATAGACCTAAGAATGCATGAATATATATACAAAATGTATGAAGGCATTAATCACTACCTAGAATTATGAATGCATCAGTCTAATGAGGTATGAAACAAGAATCACTACACAGTATGAATATGCATATCACAGAGAAGGACAGTTGGACAGATGACTATGAATATGAATCTTTACACAACTAGAAAGGCATCTACATAATGTATGGACCCACATAAGTATGAAAACATGAAACACTGTACAGAAGTATGAATACATGAATCAGGTATGTCAATCAGTTTCACAAGTTTGGAAGAAGGAAGAAGTTTGGTAAGATTTTTAGCCACATGGACCAAAAGCTAACCAATAGCTAGCTAGCTAACTGCTGGACCATATTCCTGAAACAGAGCTCTCGTTAAGTAACATGGTAAAGGAAATTTCTTGAGTGTCTTATTGTGCACTAGCCTGTGATGCACAACAGCAACACTATGTCCCTGCTGTTGTGAGTCTTGATGTTAGGAGGGTAGCTGGCATAATGCTAAGCCAATTAATAGTTTATCTCCTACAGGTAAGGAGAACCCCGAACTAAGGAGGCACTGAATTGAACAGTCAGCTGGTTCAACTGTAGTTAAATGTATTGTGCTGATTCAACTGCCTGTTGTTCAACTGTATGTACAAGGGTTGGACAATAAAACTGAAACACCTGTCATTTTAGTGTGGGAGGTCTCATAGCTAAATTGGACCAGCCTGGTGGCCAATCTTCATTAATTGCACATTGCACCAGTAAGAGCAGAGTGTGAAGGTTCAGTTAGCAGGTAAGAGCACAGTTCTGCTCAAAATACTGCAATGCACACAACATTATGGGTGACATACCAGAGTTCAAAAGAGGACAGATTGTTGGTGCACGTCTTGCTGGCGCATCTGTGGCCAAGACAGCAAGTCTTTGTGATGTATCAAGAGCCACGGTATCCAGGGTAATGTCAGCATACCACCAAGAAGGACGAACCTCCACCAGCATCACGTAGTGACCTGGCCACTATCCTGCAAGAAGAATGGCTTAAAATCCCTCTGACCACTGTGCAGGACGCAGTATATGTCATTCCCAAGATGAACTGACGCTGTATTGGCCGCAAAAGGAGGCCCTACACCATACTAATAAATGATTGTGGTCTAAAACCAGGTGTTTCAGTTTCATTGTCCAACCCCGGTATATCCCTGGAAATGTCGTGGCCCAGACCTGGGTGAACTCAATACCAGGTAGGGCCATGCATGTGAATGAACTTATAACTAGCATTAATGGAGCACCATTCTAGATCTTCCACTTTAGTGAGGAGACACATGTTACTGGTGTGTACAAGGGAATATTGGAGTTCTAGCGTGTCAATGCATATATGATGGTCGGTGACCACATGCTCAGTTTCCAGCAGTCTTGAGTTCACTGCAGCCATCACACTGCAGTGGAAACTAAACCAGAGTTTGTGTTCCACTATCTTACTTAGCTGTTGTATAGTCACCACAACAACCGGTTGTATCAAACCCTTTAACCTGTATTTACAAGCGTAAGTTGACTGTTTCGAGGAAAATGAAAGAAATTTGGAACATAGCAAAGTGAAAACACACCTGCTCCATTCAAGCTCACTAGCGCCCCCAAGATGCATGCATATCTTTAAAACTCTGGATGCACTAATCAAAACACAGAACTTGAAGTATGAACACATGAATCACTATACAAGTAAATCACAAAGACATTAGACAAGTAGGAATGCATAAATCATTACACACAAGCCTGAATGCATGAATCAAAGTGTAGTATGAACAAATGATTTACAGACAAATGAACACATGAATCAGTAGCCAAAAGGCTGTATGCACTGAACCCCACACAAATAGACAGACAGATGAATCTCTGTTCTAATGGAAGAATCACTGGTTCACTCCCTGAACATGTGAATACGTAAATCATTACAGCATGAATGGCCTGTACAGAAACACGCACAGGGTTTGAAATTTTAATGGACTGTTCTGCAACAAATTATGAAATCGTAATAAAATAGTCCCCACTCTGAATCACTGAATGGCCGAGGAGATTTTTTTGTTTGGCCTGTCTGGCCCTTATTGTGCAAACCATTCCTCGGCCTACCTGGAGAGCGGGTGCCAGCGGCAGCGTCGATGGGGAGGGGAGGCTTTGAGTGACATGACGCAGCCCCGTCTGCTAGAGATACAATTCATTCCTTTATCAGAAAAAAAGCCCCCATCCCCCTTGCACCAGCGCCCCCACCGCCACACACACACCCTCCTACCCCCTCCTGTACTGTGAGCCTACAGATTAAACCAGCGCTCCGTCACAATGGCAAAATAGCATGAGGGGGCTTTAATATTGTCGAGCAGAGCCTTCAGCTCTCCCATTTAATCCTGATGTAATATGTTTGCCAGAAAAAGCCTCATGCTACACACAATGCATGCCAGGCTAAGACACAAAGAAGGCTAATTAGACCCCCCCAATCAAATCCCAATACTTTCTCTAAAAGCCATATCTGCTTTTGTTATCAGAACTGCTGGAGCTTTGTTTTAGCTGTCAGGGTTTGGGTATCAACCAGCGCAATGTGAATCGAAGAGGGTGGTCTTTCTTCAGTTTCACTTTATTTTCTTCTTATAACTGACAGGGACTGTTTATGGCCATTATGGGACATGGACAACAGCATGTGGACACACCTACTAATTACTGCATTCAGGTATTTTAGACACACCCCTTTCAGACAGTAGAGCACATAGATGTGCAATCTCCATGGGCAAACATCCGTGGTAGAATAGTTCGCACTATAGAGCTCAATAACTTTTCCTTGTCCTTGGATGCTGCCTTGACTCAGTTTCCAAATTTTTGCACTGCTCGTTCTGCCCTGGTCAACTGTAAGTGATATCATTCTGAAATGGAAGCATTATGGAGCAACAACATCTCAGCCACAAAGCTATGGAAACTCAAGGCAGGGCTGCCCAATGCTGAACTGTGTGGCATTTAAAAATGTCTAACCTTGTTTTCATTACTCCCTACAGCGTTCCAGACTGCACATGGAAGCAACATCAGCACAAATACAGAGTCGGGAGCTTCATGAAATGGGTTTCCATGGTTGAGTCAATGCCAAGCCTTGGCTGGAGTGGTGTAAAGCATGCCACCAGTGGACAAAACTACTTGGAATCGTGCTCTCTGGAGCGATTCATCACGCTTCACTACCTGGCAGTCTGACAGACAAATCTGTGTTTGGCTGATGGAAAGGAGAACGCTACCTACCAGAATGTAGTGCTGGCAGTAAAGTGGTTGAGAAAGGATAACGGTCTAGGGCTGTATTTCAGAGTTCCAGTGAAGAGTGATGTTACTGTTACGGCATACTAAGACATTGTAGTCAATAATATGCTTCCAAATTTGTGGCAGCAGTTTGGGCACAGCCCTCTCCATTTCCAGCATGACTGTGCCCCTGTGCACGGAGCAAGGTCCATAAAGACATAGTTTAACAAGTTTGGTGTGGAGGATCGCCATGAATCAGGGCTGCACACCCCAGAGCTGTGACCTCAATCCCATTGGGATCAACAGAAATACCATTTGCGAGCCAGGCCTCCTTGTCTGACTTCAGCAGCTGACCTCACAAATGCTCTTTGGACTAAATGAGCACAGTTTCCCACCGGTACCTTCCAAAATCTTTTGCTAGCCTGCCTAGAAGCTGCCAAAACAGTTGAACGGGGCACCTCCATTAGCGTGAGATGTCCAACAAGCTCATATAGCTACATATGACGTCCACATACTTTTGTACATTTAATGTACCTCCCTAACTCTGCGCAGGTATACTTTGGACCAGATGTAAGAATATCACCTTGAGTGACAACGACAGTGACCCTGGAGCATCTGTACCCCAATAAATAAAGTAGAATATGACATCCTTTAAAATAAAAGCTCATAATAACACAAAATGAACCTTATTCGTATTTGAAGTTGACATCAAGGTCGAGCGACTTTGTTTGGTGATGCAAGCATCCCTCAGGAACGGCAGTCTAGAGAGATAATTAGCACGAGTGGGCACCAACCTCCCTGTTGTGCCCTTGAGAGAGTGCTGCTCGAGCAGAAGATGCCTCCTGCCCTTGCACCGCCCACCTGCAAACCGAAACAACACGACTGCTCGTCAGACATGGTGTTCCGGCAGGAAAAGAGGCGTGGGAATTGACTGAAATGTTTGATGAGGTTCGTCGTTAGACGTTAGCCTATTTCTGTCCAATTTGCTGCTGTTGATGTACTATAGGCGCATAAGCCTGCTGGTAAAAAGCGCTTGGACCGTATTCAAATCATTTAGAAACAAACAGGTGTGCTGACCCCTAAGCCTGTATCATGCAAAAGCGGCGCACACTTTCCGTGTGCCAAAAAAGCTCATTGTCTGAGCAGCTGTCAGTGAGGCATTAATAACCCAGAGCATACATTACCTATTTAAAGAGCCCATGTTCTACATTATTCTTCTACCATTTTCCCCCAGCACATCCAAAGTATTTATGTGTGGGTATACATTAGTGTGGGCTTACAGTGGTGCCTGGCATTTTTTTAACTCTGTATTTTTGTATAGCTATAAATATGACCTAAAATATAATCAGATTTTTACGCAAATAAAGCAGTATAAATAAGCAAAGTTTATAGCCTCAGGAAGCAAAAACTAATCAACGTTTGGATGATACTACAAGTGTTTAATGGAAATACACAATACATATTGTGGCGTTGGAAAAGACGCAGCGGAGGCGGCAGGAAATATTTTAGCTCTTTTTATTAGAAGAGACGAGTCGCTTCCCAAGAGGGTGGAGCTTAAGGACAGAACAAGACCCTTCAGGGTTGGTGAATGGCCGCAACCGCGGCCAGGTCACTAATAGCACAAGCAATCACGTACACGGTATATAATCAACACACACACACACACACACACACACACACACACACACACACACACACACACATATATCCCCCGCTTAAGCTACCCAACAACACCTGATCACACCTACAACACTTACATCACAGAATGAACCGGCAACGGCCAATACAACATGTTACAAGTCCCGCAGCAAACCCAAAACCGCTGCATGCAAATCCCGCCCCTCTCATTGGCCATCCCCTCCTTAGCACATACCGACGCCACGCCCCAGCGCGGACAATATGATAAAACATGACTTTAAAAATGCTGATCACGGACCTCGTTGGGTATCAAAGTGAAAGTGTGTGTGAGTAGGAAACTGTCACGCCTCCGCGCCTTCCGGCTTCCCCGCGCTTCGGGACTCCACTTCCCAGAGGGCCACGCTCGATGACGTCATGTCTATGCGCCCCCGTCCGGACTCCGTGATACGCTCTAGGTCACCTGAGTTTTAGCCACAGCTGTTAGCAATCTTACTTCCTGTATTAAAGCCACACGCAAACACTCACACTTTGACAAACTTAGGAATCCTGAGCGGTCCTTTCTCGTGTTGTCTCATTCTGGTTTCCGACTCCCTTCGTTCCTCTACTACTCTTTCGCTTTGTCCCTTTTGCTCGTGCTCTGACTCTACGGTTTGTACCTGTGCTTTCTCCCCTTCGGTCTTTCCCCAGTAAACCTGTTTGCCCACGCTGCTTGTTCTACCTGGTTCTGACCTCCGCCTGTCTCTGACTCCGATTTAGCTTCTCCCTTTGTTTACTGGTGCTTGCTGAGCTTGCCTGTTTGTGAATAAACCATTTCTGTTTTTTTAATTGTGCAAACGTCGGTTTCGAAGTCTTTTGTCTAACAGAAACATCTGGACACAATGTTTCCTTTTTATAGACGACAGTCCTCCTACAAATCTGCACAGGTAGCTGCCCATAGGTGATCCATGCAAATTACTCGGTAATGTTTAAATATAAGGGGTGCCATTCATTGCTGAGTGACGTAGTGGTGACAACAGCAAAGCGAAAATAAAAAAAGAGAGACTTTTGGAGAATGTGAGGTGGATGTTATTGTTTTATATATAGAAGCCATATATCGTCGCTGTCCAATAAAAAACCTATATCTCCACTTTTGTCCTTTTTAAGTTTTATGTATCATTTGAGCACATCAGCTGCTGTTTACACTGAGTGAGAATCTCATGATGAATGGACCAACCGAAATACCTCAAAACTGTTCGGAAAGATGTCTGGTTCCATAGACTTACATTAAAGTTATATGAGGCTTTTGGCCTCTCCTGTAAAGTTACCATTTTGGAGATGCTTGTTTTTCTTTGGATGGCGACGGTATACACGTAGTATGTGGCCTTAGTTAGCATCACTGACAAACATAACCTTGTTGAATGGCAACATATCAGCGGCTGTTTTCACACTAGAGCTTTCCTCTTTGAGGTTGCTACATTTGATCAAGTGTGAAAGCTGTTTTGGAGCCAAGGGTCTCGCTTCTACTGAACCCTGGTGTGGTCCGCTGCTGGTATGGAAGCTAGCCCCTCCAGGTTGGGGTTGCTTGACTGGTTCGTTTTATAATGTGACTGCTTTGACTTATCGTGTTGCGTCCTTTTCCAAGGCTAGCCATATGACCAGTGTTATCCCAGTGTTATCACTATTATGTATCAGTATGTGCACACATTCATAGGACTGGAGCATGGTTACTGTAATAAGCTGACCTATGAGTGTGTTCTTAAAGCATGGTGAAAAACAGACGTGGCTAATAATCTTCTCATATGACAACCAGCTCCTTGTTTACAGGTGCCGGAAATTCCTTATATCTCAAAAGCACTGTTTTCCAAAAAAGCACGGACTTAACATACGTATGAGGACAGCCTTAATGTCAAAATAAAAAAGCAGGCTAATTAACTGGTATATTCATAAAAAATCAATAAACAGATCTAATAAAACAATGCTCAGGTATGAATGCTCTTTATGACAGTGTGGCCTATTATGATGCTTAATTCGGTATAAACTGGTATGTGTGAGGATGGTTTGTGCCACCACAGGGTGTCGCCAGTTCCTGCTGGCACAAACATTTTTAAAGCTGCACACCTGGGTCAAAGATTCCATAACTGTCCTTCCATTTTCCTGGCAGGTATTTCCATAAATCCCAGTTTCTGCATAGAAAGTTGCGATTGCACATTGCAGACCAGTTTTTGCGCATATGCAGTTTAGAAATGAGACCCCTGATCTTAGAGCTTTCTGGGTGTGTCCTAATATTCTAATGAGGACACTTAAAAGACATCCCTTAGTTTGATGCCACACGGACACCACTCAGGCTGAACTAAACACAATAGTGCAAACAAAGCTGGTAGAAACCTATGCAGGAGGTTATCCGGTTTTTATTTCACAAGGGCTTAACCAGCATCCAGGGAATGCTGGTGTGGCATGTTGACCAGGGAACATGCAGACACACAAAATTACCATGGCTGAGGGCGAACAAATGAAGGAACATGGACACATGGACGATAGCCAGCCAGAAAGACAGATGAGATAACTCAGTAAGATTAGTCAGCTTTCGCTTGGTTGTTAGCTATAGCTCAATTAATTCCTTCAAACTCCTACAAGGAGAGCACATAGGAGGGTTTTATTAAAGCTGTGATCGGAACAACCATTATAATCTGGTGACTTGTGAGGTTAGGGCTCATGCAGGAGTTACCCAAGTTAGTTCAAGCCACCTTATAACAAACTTGGAGAGTTTTGACAAAATATATTTGTCCATCCAGTAGAAATTTGAAGGTTATGTATAAGATGTCCTGTTACTGCTACATCCATACTGTTAACTACACAACACAAGGGGAAAAATAGGAAAGGTATAAAATAAAATAAAATAAAACATAAAGAAAGAAAAGAAAGATCTGGGTTTAGGTATTCTTGATTTTTTAGGCCAATGTGTATTAAGAGCTCAAATTCTTTCCAATACTGTGGATAGTATAATGCAGTTTCTCTGTATGCAAAGGGTCACCTTTTCAGTTCTGCACTCATACCCAGCTTTAAACAATGCCTTATTTTAAGCCAGTCATTTCTTTTTTTATATCTTGAGGTCAAAACGATTAAATGTTTGTGAGGAATTATGTATCCAAAAACTGCAGGCTGAATAAGCAGATATATGTAAAGCTGTAATAATATCACAACCATTGCTGAATTCAAAATGAGCTTCATTTTCATTCATTCATTTTGCAGTCTGTTAAATGCCATATATAAAAATCTAAGCATAATGTCATGCCTACAAATGTAATGTTAACTGGGAAAAGTGTTTATAGTCATGACATCATAAAGATTTCATAAGAATTCAAAATGAGCTGCTTTTGCAGGTAAATATAAATTGTATGGACTTGAAAGTGAAAAGTGCAACTTAAAAATGTCACTATATTATCAGAATATTATACAGTCACATGCAAAAGTTTGGGTACCCGCATATCAGCATTAGATGGATGTATAAATGGATATTGTATTATGTATTTATAGTGCTTTGAAATCATAAAATGTTTAGATGCTGAGTTATTGTGCTCTGTTCTGTATATGTATGTATATGTATATTGTGATCCACTAATAATAACAAATACATATCTCTGTAAAGCTAATCCAGGAACATTTAGCCCCAATTTCCACATGTTATGACGTGTTATAATATGTTATAATATGTTGTAATATGTTTATGAGCCACTATACACTGATATCTGAATATCTGAAATCAGCACCTGGCCTTGATTCCCATATCGGTGCATCCCTATAAACACTCATGTGTCTAATGATGGCAGGTAAGGATGAGTGCACATCTTATCGGGTTAAGCTTCAGAGAGAGAGAAGTTTTTTTTTCCAGCTGAATGATGAGCCCTGAAAGCGAGGAGCAGCAGACAGGGCTAAGAGGCCTTGAACAGACTCCTCACACCTCAAGAGAGATCCACTGATGTCTCAGTGATGACTGAACTGTTTTGTCTGCTCTCTATAAAAAGAAGGGTTGACAGGATTTCCAGGGCAAGCAGCTCTTTGTGGAGTGAATAGAATTATATCTGTTCCAGCAAATTAAACCACAACTACTACACTTAATCAGATTATTGATAAGAAGGGGAGAGCAAGGCACAAACTAACACGGGGTAAAATGTAACAAAGATACTGTATGAAGTTATACAGGCCTGAGTAGACTATGCCGCTATGTTCTTTGAGGTATTGATTTTGTAGCATCGTCAAAAATTCGACAACTGGACAGATAGTTCTCCACATTTACCCTGAAGACTGTTTCTGTAGAAGTGTTTTTAGCATAAGAGTTAGCATAGCACAATTCACACATACAATTTTTTTTTTTTTGCCTTCTATGATACTATAATATGGCACCATGTGGAAAGACGTCAGCGACTCACAGCGCACACAAGTAAAGAAAACGCACTTTTCATGTTTGATACGTTCTGTTTTCACAGATCATAGTTATTTAGTTCAAATATTCTTCATGTGTTTAAGTTGGAAAGCTCGTCTGGTTTAAACATCATAGAACTGCATTGAATTATTTTGTTTTCAATGGATTTTCCAGCCCTTTTGATGACTCTGACATCTAAGCACACTGTTGTCTACAACCCCACCTAAAATGAATCAGTCCATCCAACCAACCAATGAGAAGATTAGTACATCATAGGAAAGCATTACAGCTGAACCTTATTGAATAAGCAGATTATTAAATATATCTACCACACTTATAACCCTGGTGAGCATTGTGAAAATGTTTCTCACTTAGAAGTAACTTTAAGCCTTTGAGAAACTGGGTCTGAACAGATTAGGACAACATTCAAATAATTACTATTTTGCATAAATAGTAATTAAATAAAATATTATTAAATATAGTTTAGTTTCCTGTAGATTCCTGTAAATGACTCTCAGAAAAAAACTTAATCATTACTAATCATCATATATATCGGATCTCTTCTGAGGAGATTTGATATATGAGATACATTTCACATGAATGGGTAATAAATACATTTAAAAAATAAATGAATGGGAAAAAAAACCCAACAACAATAACAATTTCCAAACTGCCACAGCCTAGACTTCACACTGGATGTGTGTGGAATAACTGGATTGTTAAAACCAACTTCTGAGGCTGAACTGTGGCAAAATCCCTGTATAGAACAGAATAAATATAATAGAAAAGATTTTCTGTCTATAGCACAAAGTAGCTTAATAAAACATCCAGCTCCAAGACCCTTAAATTCCCAAAGAGGAAGTGAAAGCCACATTTAAAGGAACATCTTAAAAGCCGGACATTTAGAGGACTTGTTTTACCCTGTAATGCTGGATTGTTAGTTTACATGAACACACTGTAGAGATTATGGATTTACAGTGGTGCATTGCTTCACAGTAAAATACCAGATCACGTAATGCTCTATTAGAGTGAATATCTGACAGTGCTGTACTGTATATACACTTTACAGCTACGTACTGCAGTACACCATACTTTGCTGATAGCCCTGCTATGCATATATCACGGTAATATGAGAGCACATATTTTACAGTTTATGATTTCTGATTCTGGTTTTTAAAGCGATGTAATCCCAGACAGTACTGTACTTTAAATATGACTCTAGGTGTGAAGAAAAATATAACCTAGTTGTGTCTTTAGTATTTATTCAACTTATACTGTGACAACAAATAATACACAAGGACTGAGGAGTAGCAGAGAACTTGGAGCTAGGCTCTTGTGTTTATTACTCACCTCTTTTCTTCGGGGTACAGGCATACTCAAGTCATGCTATATGTAGTGACACCTACTGGACTTCCAGGAGATACTCAATACACGACAAACCTCATACATCAGAGTTATCTTTTGGTTCAGGTGAATGTGACGTCACTGTGTACTGTTGGTGTGATTTCCTGTTAATATGGTTCAGTGAAATTCCTTAAGTAATGCGGTAAAGTAAAGCACCCGGTAGCCAGTAGTTTACTTTAATTTTATTAATAACTGAGCCTAAACCCAGGACCAACTCTGGACTTGGTGGGGAGACATCTTATTCCATCGAAACCATAGACTGATTCCCAATTCCACACAATTCCATATCACTTTTCTGTACACAGGTTTGCTAAAATAATCCGTTTGGTGCATTTTTATTAGTTTGGGTACAAACTAACCAAGCAGGGAAGAACGGAGCTGAGTTTTTTGAAAACATGGCCATTCTCATATGGGAAGTTTTTTTTTGTCATGCAGTCCAGCAACCGCATGTCAAAGCAGTCACATTACAAAATGAACCAATCACATAATTCCACATGTGGTCCCAGGAGCAGATGCCATCCACACGCATAGCAGTCCACACCAGAGCTTTCATGAAGTAAACCCCAGACCACTGATTTCAGGTAGACCAGATATTGGTTCTCTGGACCACTCAAAGTTCAAAAACAGCTTCCACACATGCCAAACATGCCAGAGCAAGCAGCACTGGGTCCAGAAAACACCTCTAGTGTGACGTAAAAGGAAAAGAATAACACAGCAAGAGAAATATGAATAAAGGATGTGTTTGGGCAATTAATATGCGTCATCAAATAGAGAAAGAGAAAACCTGTTACAGGTCTATCAGAGTAGCCAATGAGAAATAGGTCTCTAAAAAACCAATGACTACTGGCTATATATTTTCATATTCATCAGACCAAATGTTTTTCCTCCATTTCCATTCCATTATTATTTATACCGGTTAATGGAGCTGTACTATCACCATCACGGCTTGCCAAGCTTGATCCTATTGGACCAGTCCCTGTTTACTACCCTTCATGAATAAGTTAGCCCACAGCTGCTCTCTAGCATGTGGGAGGAGGCTGTGTGTTGAATGTAAGTGGGTTAAATCAAGTCGCCAAGCTGAGTGGATGTGACAAGGCTCCCTGCCACCCCAATGAACATGTACTGTCTCGTCCCCTTTGAAATGGATATTTCCCATCCTTGTCCCCCCTTTGGCCTTAAAAGGCCCGGAGCCACGGCAGGAACGGGCCGACCCAAAGTAGAGTCGACAAGCCTGACACGTGAAGCCTTCGCTGTGTTTTGATCGGCACTTTAAAAAGTGCACGGGAGCCTGTCGGTCAGAACCTCGCTCGAAGAAAAGGAAAAAAGCTTGGGACGTTTTCTCTAGTGCTAACACGCAAGCCCCTCCGCAGAGGGCCACAGTGCTGCAGGCTAGTTGGAGGGGCTGGCAGACCCTCAGTCTATGCGAAGCTCCAGTGCGTATGTGTGTGTGTCAGCTGTGGCACACTCTGCCTCGACTCTGAGATGTGCGTGACTGGGAGCCAGCATGGTGGCTGGACAAATTAGCACAGCGACCCAGTTCAAGCAGGACGGCCTAGCTCCACTGACTCTGACACTTAACCTTTAACAATTCACTCCCGACCCACATCGCGGCACTGAGCAGAAGAGAAGGACGCATCTCTAGTGGACTCGTACCAATTACTGAATTACAATCCTTATTAGAAGTAAGTGCACCCCATTAGAACTGACCTCGTAACAGCAACTGGTTCTTATGATTATCATTAAACCATCATTTAGGCAGTAATATAAGAGGTCCCTCTGCCAGATTACATGTTTAATTTCAAAATAAGAATTAAGTAAGGAAAAGTAAGCTAACACAACAACATCTGCAGGGACACAATTAAATATGTTTTTTTTTTTGCAATTTTTTACCTATAGATTTTTTTTACATGTAAAAGAATGTCATCAGTTTGTACAGTCCTCATGTTATGGTTTATTTTACAGTTGTATAACCTTGGTCATATTAACCCTGGTCAAATGTTTCGTTAAGGTGGAACTACACATGCGACAGGGCACAAATTTAAATATAACATTTTCTGCAAATTTCAAACACATAAGTGCTTTTCCAGCATCAGATTGAACTTGAATTTATACTGTGCACTAAAATGTGCAGAAAGATCACACAGTGTAAACTGCAGATGCTGTACTCAAATAATGCATACAAATAAAAATGGACTATTTTTATAACTACTTTTAAACACCCTGAAATAATAATAATAATAATAATAATAATAATAATAATAATAATAATAAAAAAATAATAATAATAATTTATTGTTGTTATTATTATTATTATTATTATTATTATTATTAACAGTAGTAGTAGTAGTAGTAGTAGTAGTAGTAGTAGTAGTAGTAGTAGTAGTAGTATCTTCTATGTAGCCCAGCAAAGGACGCCATCTGCAAACCACAACTGAGGTTGAGGTCTAGGTTTATTGGGAGTGGTTGGTGATGGTGGGTTTCGAGAGCAGTTCTGCCAATACCAAAACACCTAATGGTGTAAAACCTCCCCCACAGTGGTTTGCAGGGGTGAAATTCTTCTGGGGCATCCGGGGTGGCTAACCAGATTTCGGAGGGGAATGGCCTATTTCGGCCACCACAGCCACCTCGGCCACTCCTTAAAAACATACCATGCCTTGCAGTTATATATGTTCACTCAAAAAAACAGCCGCTCAGTAAAGGCTGATGCTTGGGTTTTGATGGTGTGTATAATGGGTATATTGGTTGGGGTTTAGTAGAGGATGCATATGGGCATAAGGGCATCCTTTTATTGGAATTTGTTTCATACTTAAAACTGAAAACTTTTGGAATGATGCACATATGAAGTGAAGAAACTGTCCACAATATTTTTTGCAATGTACAGTGGGGAAAATAAGTATTTAGTCAGTCACCAATTGTGCAAGTTGTCCCACTTAAAAAGATGAGTTGAGGTCATAGTAGACCTCAACTAAATGAGAGACAAAAATTATTGGGAGTCATTTTGTCTGATTTTTAAAGTTATTTGCAAATATGGTGGAAAATAAGTATTTGGTCAATAACAAACAAGCAAGATTTCTGGCTGTCACAGACCTGTAACTTCTTTTTTAAAGAGGCACTCATTACCTGTATTAATGGCCCCGTTAATAAAAGACACCTGCCTACAACCTCCAGACACTCACACTCCAAACTCCACTATGGTGTAAAAGAGCTGTGAAACCGAATTGTAGACCTGCCAGGCTAGGAAGACTGAATCTTGCAAGGCTTGCATGTGAAATTCAATTCTGAGGGCATCCGATCTGGGGCTAACGCAGATCTCAGCCCGTTTGATCACAAGAACGGGGAATGAACCAAGGGGGGATCTATTTACAAAGTGCTACCATCAGCACACACTCTAGCCAGGGACTCAGATCTTGCGTGCCAGACGGTGTCCCCTGCTTAAGAAGTATCCATACGTCAGTTTGCTAGAGCCATTTTGTTCCAGAAGAGTATTGGGAGAATGTGTATATGGTCAGATGAAAACCAAGTAGAACTAAAAACACAACTCGTCGTGTTTGGAGCAAGTGAATGCGGAGTTGCATCCAAAGAAACACCATACCAACTGTGAAGCATGGGGGGTGCAACATCATGCTTTGGGGCTGTTTTTCTCTGCAAAGGGACCAGGACGACTGGTCCGTGTACATGAAAGAATGAATTGGGGCCATGTATTGTGAGATGTTTTGGGTGCCAAACCTCCTTCCTCAGTAAGGGCAATGATGAAACTGGCGGGGCATTGATTGAGTGGCTTGTAAGAACATTTCAAAGTCCTGGAGTGGCCTAGCCAGTGACCCGATCTCAACCCCATCGAAAACCTTTGGAGGGAGTTGAAAAGGTGTTTCAGCTCTAGAGGAGATCTGCATGGAGGAATGGGCCAACATACCAGCAACAGTGTGTTGCCAACCTTTGAAGATTACAGGAATTTGACCTCTTCATGCCAACAAACTATACAACAAAACTGAAAACTTTTGTTATTGACCAAATGCTTATTTTCCACCATTATTTGCAATAAAATTAATCAGACAAAATGACTTTCTCAATTTTTTTCCACATTTTGTCTCTCATAGTTGAGGTCTACCTATGATGTCAATTACAGGCCTCTCTCATCTTTTTAAGTGGGACAACTTGCACAATTGGTGACTGACTAAATACTTATTTTCCCCACTGTATCTGCCTAGATAGAAGGCTCTGTGGCATTAGTTATTTACGTCCACTGCTGTTATCTGCTGTGGAAGTACAGATAAAACCCCGGCTTGTAGATTGCTACCACTGTTCTGTAGCTTTGCCAAATAGTTTTGAGAGAAGACTAAAAGGAAAATCATGAAAAGTATAAATTTTGCCTATATGACCACTTAAACCAGATCAGAGTGAGGCACGTTAAATACATAACCTTTGCAATAAGCTACTGAAGTTTTGAAAAGTCTTCTTTTTATGATCACTGTAATGAATCATACGTCTTCTAGGCCATATAGTTGTGGGTGGCAATGAAAACAAGAAATGCTAATAGAGAACTTCCAAACCGTTTGGGCACTGAGACTCAATGCTGCATAATTCAGAATTGGGGAAGTGCTTTACCAATGAGCTGTCAAAACAAGTCAAACCCAGAAGAGCCTGGATCGCACGGAAGGAAACCGGGCGCGGGGGATATTTTGCTTGAGCTACTGTTCCATAACTCAACTGTGAGCGTCTGCTTTTAGCTGCTTAATGTTTAATTACCCGATGGGCTTGATTAATTGTATCTTATTACCATAACATTGAAATGCCTAAGACATGCAGAGGAGGCCAAATGAGGTCAGTCCATCAGCAACAAAGCAGCAGAATAAAACAGACATTTAAAAAAATAACATAAAAGCCCAGATTTGACCAGCATCATCATTTTGACCCAGAACCAAAGAGGATTTTATCTGTGTGTGCCAACTACCAGACAAACATGCTCATTTGAATGTTGGAAAAAAAGGCCCTAAAGTCTGAAAATAAAAGACAATATTCAAATAAATCGAAACATAAGGCAACATTAACACTTTTTTCAGGCACTCACACCTACGTGCACATGCAAATCACACATCGCTGACGTCTTCTCTTGAAAGTAGCAAATGTGTTATCCTATTATATTGGAGGGCTTCCAGTCTCTACTTCTTGTTTGTGTTGAGATAAGTACCAAAACTGAGACTTCATTTGCTCAGAAATGGAATGGAAACCTCTGTATAGCCATCATGTCTGAGTTGTTGATCTAAATATTGGTTCCCACACATCCTTGTGACTTCCACCATAGCTCAGACCAGCTGAACTCATGGTCAAACTGGTTTATGCTGCTCTGGTGCTAATCATACTGGTTGACCAGCACACCAATGTCCAAAATACAACAGATGTTGGCTCTGCTGGATTTTTAAACAGGCTTTCTACTTAAAGCAATCCATCATCTGCATCTATCAGTGGTTCCTATACATCCTAGTGACTTCCAGAATAGCTTAGACCAGCATGAACCCATGTTCAAGCTTGTTTGTATTGGTCTGGTGCTGGTTTAGCTGATCACCCAGCATAGTCATACTGGTTGACTGGCACACCATCGTCTAAAACACCACAGATGTTGACTCTGCTGATGTCCAGTTATACTTGTGCTGGCCCTTTAAACATGTTTAAAGAATGCATCCGTCTGTAAACCTGCAAAGACTACCATAGCCTTGAATGGGCATAATATGGCTTTAGGTTTGGGATGCTAGTGCTAGCATAACACTATGCTGTGCTAGCACAATGCTTATGTATGCATACTAGCACTAGTACAGGGTTTAAGGGTAGTGATAGTTATTTTTCATTGTTCTTATGAGTTTTTAACAGTAAATAATTGTTAGCTACATTAGCATAGCTAGCTAGCTAACAACCGGATAGCCCAGGTAACCCTACCCTAACCTCTATCTGCTGCAAACCCAAAACCACAGACTGACTAATAAGTAAAGGTCCAGAAGAGTTGGCAGTTCTCCAGGTTGGTAGAGAAATAATAACAATGTGCCCAAAAGCTAAACTGTATCACATATGACGCTACTCACCAATGCAAGACTCCCGGTGTTCTTCAAATCCTGCACTGCACACGCATCGTCCAATAGGAACGAGCCACTCCCCTTCAGCACTGCAATACATCTTGGGTGTGTCCCTCTCCTCAGCATGGTCCACGCACTGACCCCTGACCTCCACCAGTGACGACGAGTCAGCCCCGGTGACCACATCTGTGAACACAGCCAAGTTCCGACCCATGCCCGTGCACTTCTTATAATAAACACGCACGGAGACGACAGCGATGCAGGCTCCAATGTCCTGGAAGGCCAAGTAGAAGCCTCGCTTGGTGAGCGGGCCCACGCCCCGCACTTCTGTGTTGAGTTTGAGTCTCCGCACCCCCAGGTCCACGTTGGTGAAGCTCTCATCGGCTGCAATCGTGTCGATCTTGGAGAACTGGCTCTCCCACATGGTGGCACCCATGTCACGATCCATTTCGTAGTAGTAGAGATTGAACGTTTCCTTGCACGTCCCCAGCACTCCAGGCATGCTGTTGCAGTCTCGTAGCGTGAACTTGATCTCAATGTAGATGCGATGGGCTCCGTTGCGCTGGATCCAGTTCGTCCGCAGCCAGTTGTTCTGGTTGGGGCTCATGACATTGCACACTTGGTAAGTATGGATGGGGCTGAAGTACTCGTCCATTTCATTAATGGCATCCCACTGGCGAAAGAAGAAGACATTGGAAAATGAGCACTCTCGTTTTTACCTTTTATGGAGGTTCATGGCCATTGCATACTGTGCTGCACATTTTGCACTGCTGTAAAGACTGATTAAGACTTGCTTGAAGATGTAAATGTATATGCCTTGAGACGCTGAAAAGAGGTTCTTGGGTAAGTGTAGCTTATGGAGGCTTGCAGAGGCCATGGTGTCTATTTGTGAATCTGCAAACATAGGCCAATATTTGCATGTAATGTGAACCTGTGCACTAGGGGGCAGTGTTCAAACCACAATGTACAGAATTAATTGGAATGCCATTGCTCTCTCTGTTTTATAGCATTTTGAAGTTTGAATGCCTGTGATGTGGAACTTATTCCACCAGTTGATCCTCAACCTGCTCCATTTGAGCCTGTTTACACTTTTTACAAACTTGCGTTTATATGTCAGTGTTGTATTCAGAAAATAGATCACTAAAGTTCTTCCCAGTAGGTTCAGATGACATCCTATTGTACTCTACCTGCACAAAAAGCAAGTCTATGATAGTACATTGGTAATTTCTAGTTTTGGAGTCTATAAGCCAGGCTTAGATGCTTTCATGAGTCAAACGTGCAACATGGCTCCTGGTTCCAAGCTCACTCCAACCTTTCTCCAATCCGCTTTCTAGCGTCTACCTGCTAACCAAAATGCAGAAAATTCATTTCTGCTTATGCAATTGGACATGGATATTAAAAAGCACTTATTTTGAAAATGGTAAAGACTTCTCGGACCACCTCCGTACATGAATTAAGTGATCCAATCATAAGCCGATCAGGAGGTGTCCTGGCTTTTCATGCAGTAAAGTGAATTCTGAGCATGATCCAGCCTCCAAAAACATGTGTTGATACAAGGTGTGAACAGGTCCTTAGTGATTCTGTGATTCTGGCTTGAGTTGAGTCTTGTTTGAGGGCCATTCCGCCCCCAACTCTCCTGGAGACCCAATCAGCAATGACTTAATGCAGACTCATAGGGCATATAGTTGAGATTTTGGAGCCTCTGCAAGCTACTCTTACTCTTGAACCCTCTGCATCTTGACTGAGATACATTCATGTACATACTTTCGCAGGGGTACAAATAAGTCTGATGTAGCTTGGTGTAGCTCAGCGGATAACACCACTGCCCTTCAGAGAGCCAACACTACGTGTGGGAGGCTGGGGTTTGAATCCCGGTCTGGGTGACTACGCTGTGCTACACCAATAAGAGTCCTTGGGCAAGACTCCTAACACTACATTGGCCTACCTGTAATATGATTAACCTTGTAAGTCGCTCTGGATAAGAGCGTCAGCTAAATGCTGTAAATGTAAATAAGTCATCTACGTGTTGTGTGATTCTGCACACTTTCACAGAGTTTTGTGGCCTCTGCTTGCTAATTTGGGTTATTGGCACACCTGGGCGACAGGTAACAATAAGCCTGTTAAATACTGAAGTGTAGTGAAGTAAGACTAAGGTGTGTGCTGCCCTGCCATGGATGATGAATAGAGAACAAATCAACACTGAAGATATTTTAATAACTGCATTCATGTTGTTTATGTTTATGCATTTTTATGCCTCTTAAACAAAAAACACAAACAAAAAAGAATGTCTTGAGTTTCCCACCATCACAGAAGAAATGTTTATAAGCCCGGGAGGAGTTAAAAGCTCTCTTTTGTGTGCCACAGCATTGATGTGGATATTGAGACAGTCTAATTTGCTTTGGTCCTGTGTCTTTGTTTTATTCGTGTTCTGATGCTCCTTTCCCTTTTTATCCCTGCTGTGTTCTCTCTTTCTCCCTCTCTCTGTTCTGTCCTTCATATCCCACCTGCTCCATGCTCTGACTGCTCTCTTGCTTTATGAGAATATTTTCCATTACTCTCAAAACTGTAACCTTTTAACTTTAATGTTATTGCCACACACGTGCGTGTGTAACATCTGTCTTTGCCCCATACACATTCCTACATTTCACAGGCAGATCATCAGTTTATACTAACTAGATAACTCAAGTATTTTACTGTTACACTGGTGATACTGCAAAAACTCATTCTGCAAGCTTGTGTTGACAATGCTCCTTTAACTAGCGAGCACAAGTTAGATGAGATTAGATTCCTCTTTATTCTCACTGAAGAGAGTGCAGGTACAGATGCCAAGAAATGCAGTTTGCATCTAACCAGAAGTGGAAACTATAATGTGTCGGAAAGAAACTATGGCAAGCAATGCAAAGGTTACAATATGTACATGGACAGTGGAGTGGTGGAAAAATACAGAAGTTAGTATAAAAATAATATACATGTATACAGAGTTAGGAAAGAGAATACAGTGTAGACTGTATGTACTGTAAGAGCACATGTATAAAAATGGTGAGTATGCAGAGTAAAAGACGCCAGTGAGTTTTAATGTAGTATGTATTAGTGTGTACAAACCGGATTCCAAAAAAGTTGGGACACTTAACAAATTGTGAATAAAAACTGAATGCAATGATGTGGAGGTGCCAACATCTAATATTTTATTGAGAATAGAACACAAATCACAGATCAAAAGTTTAAACTGAGAAAATGTATCATTTTAAGGGAGAAATATGTTGTTTCAAAATTTCATGGCGTCAACAAATCCCAAAAAAGTTGGGACTAGTAGCAATAAGTGGATGGAAAAAGGAAATTGAGCATATAACGAACAGCTGGAAGACCAATTAACACTAATTAGGTCAATTGACAACATGATTGGGTATAAAAAGAGCTTCTCAGAGTGTCAGTGTCTCTCTGAAGCCAAGATGGTAAGAGGATCACCAATTCCACCATTGTTGCGCAGAAAGATGTGCAGCAATACCAGAATGGTGTTACCCAGCGTAAAATAGCAAAGACTTTTAAGTTATCATCATCAACCGTGCATAACATCATCAAAAGATTCAGAGAATCTGGAACAATCGCTGTGCGTAAGGGTGAAGACCGTACAACTCTACTGGATGCTCGTGATCTCCGGGCCCTTAAACGTCACTGCACCTCAAACAGGAATGCCACTGTCAAGGAAATAACAGAATGGGCTTAGGAATACTTCCAGAAAGCATTGTCAGTGAACACAATCCACCGTGCCATCCGCCGTTGCCAGCTGAAACTCTACAGTGCAAAAAGAAAGCCATTTCTAAGCAAGCTCCACAAGCTCAGACGTTTGCACTGGGCCAGGGGTCTTTTAAAATGGAGTGTGGCAAAATGGAAGACTGTTCTGTGGTCAGATGAGTCACGATTTGAAGTTCCTTATGGAACACTGGGACGCCATGTCATCCGGACCAGAGAGGACAAGGATAACCCAAGTTGTTATCATCGCTCCGTTCAGAAGCCTGCATCACTGATGGTATGGGGTTGCATGAGTGCTTGTGGCATGGGCAGCTTGCATGTCTGGAATGGCACCATTAATGCAGAGAACTATGTTCAGGTTCTAGAACAACATATGCTCCCATCTAGACATCATCTCTTTCAGGGAAGACCCTGCATTTTTCAACAAGATAATGCCAGACCACATTCTGCAGCAACCACAACATCATGGCTACGTAGGAGAAGGATCCGGGTACTGAAATGGCCAGCCTGCAGTCCAGATCTTTCACCTATAGAGAACATTTGGTACATCATAAAGAGGAAGGTGCGACAAAGAAGGCCCAAGACGATTGAACAGTTGGAGGCCTGTATTAGACATGAATGGGAGAGCATTCCTATTTCTAAACTTGAGAAACTGGTCTCCTCTGTCCCCAGACGTCTGTTGAGTGTTGTAAGAAGAAGGGGGGATGCCACACAGTGGTAAAAATGGCCTTGTCCCAACTTTTTTGGGATTTGTTGATGCCATGAAATTTTGAAACAACATATTTTTCCCTTAAAATTATACATTCTCTCAGTTTAAACTTTTGATCTGTGATTTGTGTTCTATTCTGAATAAAATATTAGATGTTGGCACCTCCACATCATTGCATTCAGTTTTTATTCACAATTTGTTTAGTGTCCCAACTTTTTTGGAATCCAGTTTGTAGTATGTATGAGTGTGTAGTATGTATGAGTGTGTAGTATGTATGAGTATGTAGTATGTATGAGTAACTGTGCAGATAAGAATAGTGCAGCAACAGACTGTGCAGTTATGAATACTACATAAAGGCATGAAGTACAATTCAGTGCAGTGAGTGCAATGACGCAGTTAAGTGCCACCATAAAGGTTTTGATAACATAACTGGCCCATTTGATCATTTATTTGATATGTAATACATATATATATATTTATGGTTGTATATTTAAACATGTATGCCACACGGCTGACTTTCTTTTAAACATAATAATTATATATGTCTGGCCAAAAAATGACAAAAATGAACTCTATTATCTCTGAAAGCAATAGCTGCTCAAGCTTGTGGAAAGATGCCGGTGCATTATGGGAAATGTAATTTGATGCTGGTGCCTTATGGGTCATATGCCACCCCTGGTATCCAGGTTGCCTTATAATATATATATTTATATATTTTATTAAAAATATTATAAATATACTGCTAAACAATATACTGATAAAGAATACAACTCAAGTCAAGCCTTTTTAAGCTAAAAACAAGATTTATTTTATAGTGTAGAGCTGTGAGACCAACTCTGCATGGCTATTAAGAAGCTGAAGCTACTCTAAACTAATATTTGTGGAGTTTATTTAGTGATATTACAGTTTATTGAAAATGATTTTAGATGCATTAGGTACAACATTTAAATAAATACCATGATCTCAGTCTACTGTAAAAAGTTAGTGGAAAGCAAGTGATATAAAAAGCACTCAAAAGTGTATTGACATTTAAAAGACAAAATTTAAACGTACTTTAATTTAAAACACATTTAGTATGTTTAAAACCAAACGTTCTGGATATTAAATATAGACTTAATTACATACATCTTTCCTTCATACTGGCAATGTTTGATGTTTGATGATGGCTAATTACATTGCATAGCAAAGAAATCCCCATTAAAGGTCCTAATTACAAACATTATAGCATCTGTCATAACAATTACAGGTAATGGTAACCTTACAACACATAGCAAATCTCAGTTTCTTTCAGGTGAGCCCCGGTTACTGAAAAGCACTCAACTTAATATGACAGATGCTTTCATACCCCTCCTTTGAGGAAACCTGTTCAAAAAGAGAGAGTGAGTTGTACAGAAAGAAGATATGATATTGCTGACATCTGAAAGGGGCAGAACGTGGGCAATTAGCTCTGCTCTCTCAGCCAGCTCATCAAATAGTAAAGGCGGCCAGTTGAACGCAAGCTTCAACCAGAAGGACCTTAAGCTTGACTGTATGGAGGGGAGGTCCCCATGGGGTGAACGGGAGAGTGGGTGGGCCTCCATCTTAATGCGCTCCCAAACTGCCTTTCATCTCAGAGAACTTCTACCCCCCCATGCAACCTCCAGTTCACCTCACAAGATAGAAACAAGCACTGCGGATCTGCATATCACCAGATGATTAACCTTGTATGCTCCCAATGGTGTACATCAATGGGGTACACCATGAGGCATCTTCTTACATTTAATACTTCTGTGGAAAGTGGAGATTCTGAAATTTTTTTGTAAAAACTTTGCTCAAATGATCTAAATGGGAATGCATGTATCCTTTATGTATTTATATATCATTACTTGCCATCAAAACAATCCAAACAAGTCTGATTTGCAAACTTGATGATACAAAATACACACTGAATTAAAATAGGGTTCACCAACATGGGAATACAGTACAGTGCAAATGTCAGAGATTACCGTTCACCTATTTGAGCTGCTGGTTAAGCCCTACAGACCTTCATTAACGCCATCAGAATCTATGGCAGTTTTCCATTTACAACCCACATGAAGTAGAAGATATTCAGGAGATATTGCAGAATAAGATATAAGATATAGGATCCACTTGCACAGTGAAGGAGAAAGACCAAAGGAAAACAAGTCTATGCTTTCCAAAAGTGGAAACCAACTGTGGAGGTTTTGGTGGTCTATCACGGTCATATAACCAGCTCCTAAAGCTTTCATGAGAGAGTGGAGAAAGATAAGCTTTAGATTTTAAACAACCCAAAAGTATTTTTTATCCATCCTCCCACTATGAAAAGACAACTCTATGGGTCTGAAAGGATGTGTAGCTGTCAAGAAGCAAAAAACTGCTACCCTTCTGTGAGATAAGTCATAATTTTGAGATAGTAAGTCATAAGTGAGATAGTAAGTCATAATTATGAGATAGTAGGTCATAATTATGAGATAGTAAGTCATAAGTGAGATAGTAAGTCAGAATTTTGAGATAGTAAGTCAGAATTTTGAGATTGTAAGTCATAAGTGAGATTGTAAGTCATAATTATGAGATAGTAAGTCACAAGTGAGATAATAAGTCATAATTTTGAGATAGTAAGTCATAAGTGAGATTGTAAGTCATAATTATGAGATAGTAAGTCACAAGTGAGAAGTCATAATTTTGAGATAGTAAGTCACAAATGAGATAATAAGTCATAATTATGAGATAGTAAGTCATAATTGAGATAGCAAGCCATAATTATGACATAGGTCATAAAAAGACAACACTATGGGTCTGAAAGGATGTGTAGCTGTCAAGAAGTTAATACTAAGAAAAGGAAATAAAGAAAAGACAATAAAGAAGAAGCAAAAAGCTGCTACCCTTCTGAGAACAATGGGCTGACCACCCCACAGTCCAGGCCATAACACCACTGAATTTGTTAGGGATTGCTTGGATGATGAGAAGCAGAAAATGCAACCAACTTCCATGACTGAACTTTGGAGGTGTGGAAAATTATCCCTGCAGAGACAAGGAGAAGCTTAATGGTAACCATACTGGTCAGAAGGAAGGCAGTGGCACCCAGCCGAGGCAGGATAGGCAGTAGCTCTAAAAGATGGGTAGTAGATTATACAGTTTTTGTGACATCACAAAGCAGTAGTTTCATTCACAGGCCTGTTGGACTGGGGAGTGGATAGTATATTCTGAAACTGTATTAATGCAATATGGGCCATTCATGGAATACCTCTCAGCCAGTCACCTAGCAAGACTGCAGCAGATTGCATCTGGCTGTATGCATAGCTGTGACACAATATGATTATGTAGCAAGGCATTATATATGAATAACTTGCCAACAAAAACAGCTGTCACTCTAAACTTCTCAGAGTCTAAAGTAAAGAGATGAACATTACACCCCTAGTGTGAATAACCTCAGAATGATGAATATAATTCTAATGGGATGTACAGATGAGTGCATATCAGCCAGCGTGAGTACGGATAGATAGAGAGAACACCACTTAGCCCCCAGCCCTAACCGCACCCAGGAGCCTTCCCTAAGCGCCAGGCTGAACATCGCATGTGGAACGAGAGGCGGCGGGTTTAGCGCTCTGGCAGAGGGAAGCAGAGGAAGCCTCGGGCTTCACCCGTAACGCTGTGCTCTCTGAGTCTAATCCTCCACCTGCCCATGCTTCAACACAGACTTCACAGCACTGGCATGACAAACAGCTCCGATAATGCAGGGCAAAGCCGGCCATGGGCGGTCGCCGCCAGAGGCTCGGGATGACCGTGAAATGAGGCATGTCTATTATGCTGGCATGCCAGTGGTCAGCACATCAGACAGTGGCCAGTCAAAGCCTGCAACCTCTTCTTTATTCTACCTGTTGCTTACGGAAGTGGCTCCCAGCCTGGGTGTGTACCAAAACTGGTTAATTATCACGCTGAGCTGAAGTTGAACTGTTAGGGCAGAGAAGAACTAAAATACGTGCAGGAGGTCTTCAGGTCTTCAGGTGCACTGAGATTGCTAGTGGTGAACTGTTAGAGCTGGGTGAGGCCATAGATAACAAAACTATGAAAGACCATTTCTGTCACTTAAAGACAAAAAAAAGGCAAAATAGTCATAGAAAGTAAATGACAATTATGAGAAAGTAAGTAACTATGTAATAATAATAATGATGATGATAATAATAATAATAATAAATGTTTATTTATGAGCACCTTATACCATTGACAGCTTCAAGTGCTTTACAGACAGCAGACATCAGTAATGGGGGAGGAATAGTATTACTAATATTACTACTACTAACAGAAACAATTAGGAGATGGCAAGTCATAATTATGACATAGTAAGTCATAAGTGAGATAGTAAGTCATAAGTGAGATAGTAAGTCATAATTATGAGATAGTAAGCCATAAGTGAGATAGTAAGTCATAATTATGAGATAGTAAGTCATAATTTTGAGATAGTTAGCCATAAGTGAGATAGTAAGTCATAATTATGAGATTGTAAGTCACAGGTGAGATAGTAAGTCATAATTATGAGATAGTAAGCCATAAGTGAGAGAGTAAGTCATAATTATGAGATAGTAAGTCATAAGTGAAATAGTAAGTCATAATTATGGGATAGTAAGTCACAAGTGAGATAGTAAGTCATAATTATGAGATAGTAAGCCATAAGTGAGATAGTAAGTTATAATTATGAGATAGTAAGTCATAATTTTGAGATAGTTAGCCATAAGTGAGATAGTAAGTCATAATTATGAGATTGTAAGTCACAGGTGAGATAGTAAGTCATAATTATGAGATAGTAAGCCATAAGTGAGAGAGTAAGTCATAATTATGAGATAGTAAGTCATAAGTGAAATAGTAAGTCATAATTATGGGATAGTAAGGTTCTGAAACCCCCTTTAAAGCGCGGAATTGTCCTTGGACAGTAGCAAATGTGAGTCTATGTGAATCAAAACTTACCAGGCTGATGTTAAAGGGAGCCTATAACAGTGTACAAGTCTGCAAGAAACTAACTTCCTCCACAAGAAAGTTTTCAGGCTTATACCAGCCATCTCATGTTTATTCCATCTTAGCAAAATGTACCTCTGCTTTTCGTTTACTTCCTACGTCACGGTCATCCTCCGCTAAATATTTCAGATTTGCGTCAGGACTGGGCCCCTCGTAACTTAAGAACATAGTGTTCTTCAGCGCTTTAACCACCTTTGTATGCAAATGAGGCCAATTTCCATAATTTCCATATCCGCATAGCCTCACAGTTCTTCCCTGCATTTGTTTTTTTTTTTTTTCGGGCACTTTTCCCCCCTCTTTTCCTCCAACTCGGTTATTTGAGTCTTTGTTCAACATGTGTACCGTTTCAACAAAAGATTTCCAAAGATTGTTCCGCACCTACTGGGTAATTGGTACAGCATCCAATGACCTTACGTTCAGAGACACTAAACATTGTGAAAGGAAGACATAGCAGACAAAGAAAGCTTGAAGAAACGGATGTGCTTAACAAATGAGTTTTTCCTCCATCTTATGTGGTAATGCTACATAAAGGCTGGGTTTGGTACATGGGGTGTGTGTGTGTGGGGGGGGGGGGTCTATCATTCAAAGCCTTTACAACAGTTTTTTCTCAGAGACACCTGTCAAATTCCAGTAAATCCACCCCAGACTCGGTTTAAATGCCCCTCTGTGCCTTTCTTCTCAACACATGGGACATCAAAAACAACTGTGAATATGAACGATATCTGAGACCATCTCCTATCCCGAGAGTTTATTGATGAGAGCTGTCATATAGAGAGATGTAGGCAGATATTTTAACGTCATACTGTTTATCAGTAGCGACAGATGTCTTAATTACAGCTAAGCTTTTATGATGCCTGCATTTTTCTTGTTTAACCGCTTTGACATACGGGTGAGTGATATAAATTGAACTTTGTACCACAAAACTTTCCAATGATTTACCAAAATACAGTATGATATTATGCAGTACTGTGCAAAAGTTAAAAACCAAGATTCCTTTTTTATTTCCAGTCAAAATGGCCATAAAGTACAAATCGGAGGCTGATTTGCAAAATGATCTTCCCAGTTCATCATGTGGTGAGGATGGGTGTCTGCTCCCAGTCCATCGTACCATCATACCATGAGACAACGGTAATTGTGAATCATAATTATTAAACATGTTCCGGCAGTATCCTATCTCTGAAACGTGATGTTGACATCATAGGTGAAAGACCCTGAACCAGTAAGAGCCAAGCTGAATGTAATGTGTCATTGTTTACTGATAAGGGGTCCTGAATGTGGTTGGTGTAGCTCAGCGGATAACACCACTACCCACCAAGTAGCCACCACCCCACATGGGAGACTGGGGTTTGAATCTCGGGCTGGGTGACTATGCTGTGCTACACCAATAAGAGTCCTTGGGCAAGACTCCTGACACTACACTGGCCTACCTGTAATATGATTAACTTTGTAAGTCGCTCTGGATAAGAGTGTCAGCTAAATACCAGAAATGTAATGAATGTCTCAGAATCAGAATGTCCTGAAAATAAGGAATTACGATGTCAAGATGTCAGTTAGGGAAAAATATATGCTGAAATGTAGGCTTATGTATGTGTAGCTCAGTAAATATTACCCATATCAGTCTAAATTATCATCATTTATTGTTCCTGGTAACCTTTATCTTCCTTCCCAATAGCACTACAATCCGACACCTCCTTCTGGAAGGAGCTATGCTTTGATGATGAGTATATACAGGTGTATTACACAGATAGATGACACAGATGTTATGAAACTTTGGTCAAGGTGAAAATGCCTAGAAATGGTTCCATGTGTCCTTTTACGCTTTATGATTTGTTCCTAGAATAAAACAAACTTGTTGTCCTGTTTTTGGTCAGCCCAATAATGATTTATTGAGCTCTGCTCTGATTGGCTGGTTTAGAGTGAGACACAATGATGATCACACAGAAGCTACATGGGAGTTGCTTATATATAAAATGGATTTCCATGTAAATAAGCTTGGTCTAAAAACTGTTTAGTTGCTCAAGGCTTGCTAATAGCTAACACTAGCTACTTGATTCGAATTTTAACAATATGTTACAACTGCTACTTACTTTGAAACTTTCAGTTTAAGATGATCAGCAACACTGATGCAATCACACGGCCTGTCTGCTACTTACAGACTGCTGTTGGGGTTGTGATGCTAATAATGGTGGAACTCATTGTCCAAGATTTGAGACACTGTCCGGACTGAAACGTGCAGAGCAAACTAACAACTCTGAATTAAAGCTGTCCAGGATCTTGTTAAAGATGTGGGAGCTGAAGTTGTGCCTCCTGCTGTTCACCAGTTTTTGGGCAAATGTTCCATTCCACCTTAAAAGGTGTGCCAGTTACACACAGTTCTGGCACTGCACAAGCTGTAGCTTTTAAGGTGGAACAGGACAACAAGTGCCAACATCCCTTCAGAGCCTAGAGCAAAACGTTTCTCCCTGTAGTCTGCCATTT
This sequence comes from Prochilodus magdalenae, assembly GCA_024036415.1. Classification (NCBI taxonomy): domain Eukaryota; kingdom Metazoa; phylum Chordata; class Actinopteri; order Characiformes; family Prochilodontidae; genus Prochilodus; species Prochilodus magdalenae. The sequence goes on from JAMWET010000204.1 coordinate 1,050,156, forward strand.
GTGTTGCTTTTGCTCTTTTATTATTGTATGTATGTTTATTTTATTTATTTTGGGTGGGGTATAAATATTAATAAGTCAAGGTCGTGTAACAGTCTAAGACTGTGGGATTTGATGAAGAGACAACAGTGTCTGAGGCTATTGCCTGAGGTTATTGGAATGTCAGTTCTATGTAGCAAACTCTATTTATCCATGCCAATGTAAATACAGTTTTTCATTCTAGGGCACCTTTCAACTACATATATAATAATATATATAATAATAAGCTCAATTTATACTGCGCCTTTCACAAACCCAAGGACGCTTTATACTAAGGGACAAAAAAATCCCAAAGACATGGAGGAAGATGAGCAGTGTGAAGTATACCTCAGCCTTATATGTAAAGGGTGCATATCAATGGATGTAAGCATATTTTCTTCAGTTGCTTTTACCATCATTCAATAGAGCTGTAGTCAGAGTCGTGCCCGTATGAGGACATCTGCATCGAGACAGGTTTTTTCTTTCAAATAAATGAGGGGGTGGTATTCCCCACTGAAATACCACCCCCCAAAACCACCACGCTTTGTCAAGTGTGCTCATTAAGCTGCTTTAGCAGTAGTTAATTCATAGAACGTCATTTCAGTGCTCAGGTAACCTTGTAACTCACACTAAGCAGCATTTGGTGCTGTACAGAATGTGATACCAATTAGAAATACACACTCGAGCCACATTATTATGGCCACCTAATATCCAGAGTAATCGCTGTGTATAGCACGGACAGCTACCTGACAGGCTGGGAGTGACTTAATAAGGTCCTGATGGGTTGTCGCATGTATATGGAGCCATGCTGACTGCATTGGATGAAGGTTGTGGATGCTGGAGGGTGTGTGGGGTAGGATCCATAGAGTGAACATGACGATCAAGGTGGTCCTGCCACAGAAACTCTATTGGGTCTGGGCAATTAGTGGGGGGAAGGTGATACTAGGAAGTCTTGGTCATGCTCTTCCAACCAATATCAGATATTCTAATCATGTGACATACTGGATGACCCCATCCACCTGTAACGGTTGATTACGTGCAGTTGACTATTGCGCATGGGCGCTGAGCTGTAGCTCTCTGCGCGGGACGAAGGAGCTAGTTGTAGCCTAGCCTCCCGTCTGATGCAGCTGCTTCTAAGTTACTCCGGACAGTAATGGTGAGATTTGTGGTCGCTTGGGCCAATAAACGCCACTTCTACCCCGCATGGAGTGTGCCCTGGGCGAGTATCTTCAGAGAGTCCCAGGACCAGTGCCTTTTCCCGTGTCTGGCTCCTGCACCCATGGGCGTGGTAGTGGGGGGAAAAGTGGACCTCACTACCCAGGGCCCGAGTAGGGAGAGGGGCCCATTTTTTTTGCTCACGTTCCTCGTGTACTGGCATGGATAGGGGCCCACTGACATTGAGAGTGTACAGGGCCCTGCACCTCACCTTTTAACCCTTACACACCCCAGGGAAGACAATCAGCATGCAAAGGTGTTCATGATCTACAAGGATGGATTCATATCCAGATCAGCTGAGTTACGTGCTGCCACTATTAAAGGTAGGTCATAATAATGTGGCTCATCCGTGTGCAATACATGACTTCACAGGTCCCCCTGGTGGTCAAGGTCTAGTGCAACTGTAAAAATCATTATCTGTATTACTGCTAGCAAATTAGGAAGTCCATTTTTTTGAAACAGTTAATAATAAGCCTATTTGCTATAGGCCTAATATACTATCCTGGCTTATTACTGAACACACAATGACTTCGGGGAAGCAAAGCTCCACCTACATGAGATAATACTTATTTAGAAGTACAAAAATAAAGGCTATTGCCACATATTCATCGAAATGCACGAGCCGTCTCGGTGGACAGAGGACTGTTATAAAACAACTTTAAAGATGGAGAAAAGTCCAGCGTTAGTTCAGAGAGATCCAATTTCAGATTAGGAGCTGGGAAGGGAAAATCCTTTGAATCTGTTTAAACAGCGGCCGGGCGGCAGTACATAATGACTGCCCGTCTTTGGGTGGCATTTGCAGTGACGGAGTCAGCTCCACAAAGCGCCGGCCCGGAATATTAACACATGAAATATCAGCCTCTCTCCACGGTGAGAAATATAGAGTTGAATTGAATTCTCCGCCCGCTTATTAGAATAGGGGCTTTTGACAGCGGTAACCTTTTTAGAATATGACTGTTAATTGCGGCGGCCAGCTGCATGCAGGCCCGTCCAGCAGAGTGTGGGATGGGAACATGTCCTGCTGGAGCTGTGGATTACTCCAGGCACAGCTGGGTGAAAAGCGCTTAAAAGCTTTTTGTCTCAGGAAGTGTTGGTATATTCATAAATATAAAATATCATCAAAAGCAGATTTTTCTTTTCTCATTTTTTTTCATTTTGTCAGCATATATTTTGAGGAAACTTCTTTCTCCTAGCCTGGGCTTTCAGCCCTGAATATTTTTAAACCAGTCCTAAATAAAAACAAAGGAATACTCCAATAACAACAAGGCAGTCTGAAGACTGATTTTGTATGTGTTAAATGTTGGGCTCAGGTCGGGTAGTTCACTAAAGCATTACTGTAGACACTCAGACGTGCCCAGATGGAATGGTTTGTTTTAGCATGCTGTAGAGACCCACTACTGGCCTATGATGCCATGGGAGCCATAGCTATTAAAGAATAGCTACGTGAGGAGAGCTTGGGAAGTGCTGCCTTCGCAGTAGAACAGTTTGGGGTAGTTTATGTGGGTTTGCTATCTACCATGTACGGGAAATGTATAGCTGGAAGTGTGGTTGGTGTGGTTGGTGTACACTCAGACTGGGGTTCGAATCCCGGGCAGCTACACCACGTGGGCCCGCCAAGTAGCCACATTGGGCCTACGTGGATTAGACCTTGTGTGGTTCGAAATCCAGGCGTCAGCTGAGTGTAAATACGCTGATATCCTGCCATTTGACACCAATAAGCAGTTCCTCAGGTGGGCTTTACTTCAGATTCCTAACACTGCATTGGACACCCTACCTGTGTAAAGCTATTACATGGTATTAGCTACTTTTCATTTTTTGTAAGTCGCTCTGGATAGGAGCGTCAGCTAAATACCGTAAGCTAACAAATAACTTTTCTGACTTTTGGTCAGTTTCCAATGCACCCACTGGTGATGTAGTTGCAATAAGTCTATGTGTACTTTTAGAAATGTAATGTAAACAGTTATGGCAAGCAAAATGAGAAAGATTTATTTAATATTATACACTATATATATTTAAACAACCAAACCCATGTTCAGAAAGTTTGTACTAGATGTTCTGTGTTTCAGTGTTATCCCATCACTAAAACCTTTATTCAGACCACTGTTGTGCTATTGGAAAAGCAAAAGAAGGAATTATCAAATACTGAGAAAATTGAAATATATTGAAATGGATTTAATTACATTACACATGTATTTCATTCATAAGGAATAGAAACAAATCATTCTCACCGGCAATATACAGTATGAGTGTGGGTATATGAACTGTAGTACAGTACTGAAAAGTCAAACCCATTCTGTTGAGATTATGTGCAAAATAAACGTGCATAAAGAGAGCAAAAGTAAAAACTAAAGTGGAAACACTAAACAAAACCAAAAATAAATATATTAATTAATAAATTATAAATAGAAAACAATAACAACACCTGGTAGCCCACCAAGCTGCCACCACCAGACTGCTTATCTGAAACTGAGAAAAGGAAAGGATAAAAAAGAATTAAAAATGTTGACGATTTCTCAGGATAATGAACCGGCCACCCCAGAGCCCAGACCTCAACATCATTGCAAGTGAATAGGTTTTGGTCCTGGATCATGATCAGCAGAAAATTCAACTAACTTGTAGTGTATAAAAATATAAATCTGCAGTAGAAATCTAAAACCACTCTTTGGTTCCTCAGAAGTTACTTTTTCTACTTACTATTTGCAATTATTCCCATTATACTTGCAGCCAAGACATTTGCCAATGAAATTTGTCGCCCTGCTGAATATATGCCATGCTGCAAGTCATAATTTCCCATAATCAAAATACTAAGACATCCGTCTCTGTTGATAAGGTTAACAAAAACACCTGCGTACATTACTCTAGCTGACTATTCCCATAAGCTGAACATATATACATAGATCACAGATGTGACCTGTTTATGCCTGTGCATATTTATTTATTTATTATAGCTGGCTAATCTCCAACTAATTACCCACTTAAACCCCTCTATAATATCCTCTGCAGTCCTGTGAAAAAAGAAGCCTGTGCAAACAGCACACGGTGACGCCGCCGCTCACAGACCCAGCAGACCCCCGCGTGGCATTTGCTCAAGATCTTTCCTGTCCCTCTATCACCGCCCAGCTGAGGTTATGAATTACAAATATTTACTCGAGCATCCAGTGTCCACAGCCCCAGTCCGGGAGAGAAAGTGACTACCTTTAACAGCTTACTAAGACAATCCTGCTGCAGGCAGATAAGTGCTGGGCTTGTTTTTCTAAGTGCTTGCTTAGTAATTACTCCAGCAGTAAGGAGGCAGCTATGGTAAGTGGCACTTATCGAGTCTTCCCAGACGGTGGGTGCTGAAGTGTGGATTTAGTATGTTTAGGTACACCAAACCTTGCGCTAAACGGGAATCGTTCGCATTACAGTAGGAATAGGGTGGAATTGCAGTCGTCCTGCTCTGAAGGGCAAAAAGGGGCTTTTTTCATCATTAATTAATTTTGACCCTTATTCATCAAAGTTACATCAGCTTCAGTGGCAGTTTTGTCATTCATCAATTTCATCCTTGTCACACCTGTATGATCAAAGTCATGTCTGGTCGAACCCTGTGCAAATTTGAACACAAAACAGTTCACACCTTTCCTCAACGACGGCCGGGTCAGGATAAAACAGCTTTCCTGACAAACCAGTCGCACACAGTGCAGGGGGGGTCGTAGTGTCAAAACCTCCCTTCTGGCACTCTACACCCTAATCTCTCAAGCGATTGGCCATTTTGGAGCACACATGCAGCATATGCAAAAATACCTATTAAATCTGGCATGTGTAAAGGGTGGTCACTTTCATAACCCCAAAAGGAGAACATCGTAAAGGTGCAGGCACAATACTAGAGCAGTTTTTAGAAATCATAACCTATATAACACAAAAACGGTGGAATGGATGACATTCGTCAGTCAGACAGGAGCTTACTAATTAGCTAGTATTTAGAGAGATGGGCGAACGATGTCACATGACCTTGGTAAACCAATGAAATGCAAGATATTTCTTTTAACATGGACATGAGCCAAAGGCAAAAATAATACTGTTTGCGAGTGAACATTTTAAATTGTTCATCCCATAAAGAGGACATATAGGCGTCCATCCAGTTATTGCACTGGACTGCATGTGTCCACCCTATGTGTGTAGTAGAACTAGCTAGCGAACTAGCTCATCCATAAAAATAAAAAAAAGCTACAGCTTCGTGGTTTGCACTCACAGCTTTGCAAAATGGACAAAAACCGGAAAGAAGGGTGGACCTAAAAACTAAACCATGAGTGTGCTCAGAATAACTTACACAGCAACACAGTAACAGGTCAGTGTTAAATCTCCTCTACGCCCCTGATCTCTCTGGTTAGCTAGCCAGTTAGCTAGTCTGTAGGCAGTTTTCCTTCTTCTGGAAACATCATATTAACACACCACCACCTCAAGTTGCCGATTTTGGCACATAAGACACCTGTAGGTAGAAAAATAGTTCTGGTTCTGTTTACTGGCGTACCTATCTTACAGGTGATTATGGGAACATATGGGAACTTTCTGTGCATACAAACTTGCATTTGCACTGTACATCTGCTCAGCGTGATTCAAGGTATCAGAACTTTTATTTCATATGTCCATGTATTAAAAAATGAATGTTGTAAAAAATGATGATACACACACACACACACACACACACACACACACACACACGTCACTGTGAAAATGGCAACTTTAGAGGAAATGGCAAAAATCTAATTTATTTTGAATGGAGGTCAATGGACTATTTTCCAACCATTTCTGTTCCATTCATCATGAAATTTGCACACAATGTAAATGGCAGCTGCTGTGATCTAATGTGTGTGTATGTATGTATAATCCCATTTTTTTAGAATACCTGGACTTATGAAGTTCATTGCACTGTACGGACAGATTTTCCTATCGGGACTTTGTATAGCTAACTAACTAAGCTCATTTAAAGCACCCTGTGTAAAAGGACTTTCAGAAAATGTGTTCATTATTTCAAACCACAGTTTTCAATAAAAAAGTTGATTTTTTGATCACATGTATAACATGCACATCACTGCTGTTGGAACAAAACCTTGACTCTCCATTTTTGCTGTTTTTCATACAGTTTAAAAGTGTTTAGTCTTCATGATAAATAGATCAGTCCATTTACTTAGAAATACGTCTGGTCACTTTAATCAGCATCGAAAGTAAGGCCAGCTTTCTCCTTCTCCTGTACAGTTAGCATTTTGAAGATACAAGGTTTTGTTTTGACAGCAACGATATGATGTAATAAATGCCCACATGCGGACCTCTATATTAGAATATCATAGCGGAATTGTTATATTCATTTCTGCAGTTTATTTGCCTTTCACTTTTGTGCATCCAAGGTTCACATTCGAGAGGAGCTTATGAAGCTACTGTTTGACCTCCAGCTTTTCCATCAAACGTCCATTCAGGAGTCTTTACATCAATCCACTGCTCTTCAGATGACATCCCACCCACACAGTGCTAGACACTCCGATGTCTCAAGACCAGTATTCAAGCCAGCAGCCGAGTGGGTGGACATCTGGACACATTCAATCCTTTCATTACCTTTCTTTAGATCATGCATTACCCGCCATGAAGGCTATGAGCTTCGGGTCACGTCTTTATCAAACTAAACAATGTGCTATGAATGCAAAGAACTAAGTAAAATAATTCAAATTATTGAAATAAGTCAACCTTAAATCAAACTGACCTTTTTACCTTCATATCTCAGAGAATATAAGCGTCATTCTGTAGACTGAACCATTTGAAATACTTTATCCTAGTTTTGGTGTATTGATTTGAATTTGGCATCAAATTTAATGAACAAAAATGTAAAACAAACATACAGCATTCAAACACACAAACATACATACAGCAATATATGCAACTGGCCATAAATAAACAAATATGGGATATTTCTTCAGGAAAACCTACTTTGTTAAGTAAATATTAGGCGGCTTTGACTGGATAATTACTGCTGCCATTAATGTGTCTCAACTGAAAAAAAAATTTCCCACCATTTGATGCTTTTCTCTTAAACCACCATGTGGAAAGACGTATCCCCTGGTTATGGGAAAGACGTTACTGTGTTTTGGAAGGTCACTGAGATTTAGAGATTGCTGAAATGACGGGAAGCAGGTTAAGAACTGGTCAATTCATTATTAAAGCCTGGAAAGACTGTGGTGAACGACAGTGATCTGAGATAACCTTAATCTTTGGTAAACCCTAGAAATATGATAAATAGTAAGATCATTTCCCTCACACAATGCACAGAGAACTCACGGCACTGAGATTAACAGCGGGCTGAACATAATGAAAACCAGTTGCTAGTGAGGCTAACCAGAAGAAACGGCTTAAATTTGCTAGAGAGCATAAGGACTGGACTCTGAATGGAAAGAGCATCCTGTTCCTGAGCAATGGGCATGTCAGAGTATGGAGGGAAACAGATGTAGCCATGCACTCATCATGCATAGTGCCCACTGTATCTGGAGGCAGCTTTATGGTCAGGTTTAGGCTTATGTCAAAGGATCTTTTACTTCCCTGATGTTACATGCATATTCTTCAATGTTGATGCCAATATCCATCAAGCCCAGATTGAGAAATAGTGGTTCAAGGAACATGAGGAATTAAGAGTCTTGACTTTGGGATTTGCTTGAGGAGACCCTATGGAGATTTTTGGCTCAGTCATTGTGCATACAAAATCAAAATGGACGGAGACATTCTACATTTTACTTAAAGACTGTGACAGATATATGAGCACATGTTTTACTTTGTAGCAGTTTCACAATGACAGCAGTTAGCTCCCCCATCATAGAGCTGCTGTCACTGTTTTCCGTTTCAAACAACCAGTTGATCAGGCTGCCGTATCTAGCACTACCAATAGATAAAAATGACAAAAATGGTTCCACCTACAGGAAATCAAAATGCAGTTAGTTGATTTCTGTCACAATGGGCGCCACCACAGAGATCTGGAGTCAATAGCAGGTTTATAACTCCAAACTCATTGTCAGGTACAAGCCAGGTCAAAACTAGGAGAGCAGACAAAAGACCAAGGCAAACAGTCCAAAAGCAAAAACCGATATTTGTACCAGAAGATCATATCCAGGAAATCCAAACGCCACTAAACGCCACTAAACGCCACTTAGAATTGCAGGACATAGCCTAAACAAGACTTCACAAAGACCTGAGTGAAACCTGTGCTTTATATACACACAAAAATGGCTGACAACAGGAAACAGAGTCAAACATGACTAGTGTTCAGATGAGAGTGACCTCTGTTGGCGTGGAGGGGAACCATCTGCTAGTTTGTTGCCCTGTTATAATTATGCTAATGGTCTCATCGACACTTTAGAACAGGCCCGCGGGCCAAATGTGGCCTGCCATGTCATTTGATGTGGCCTGCAAGAGCTTAAAAGATCTGATTGACTACAATTTAGTGGCTTAATGCCGTTGCTTCACGGGAAACATAATCAGCATGAATTGTGGGTAATAGAGTTTATGCTCAATGCACGCTTTTTCTTAAACTACATTTCCCATAATGCATGCCAATTATGTTGCCCGCCAAGTGACGGCATTCCACCACTAGATTACAGTGTATCCCCTTCGATGTGATTTTTTTCAACAAGTGGAATTAAGAAATAGATACAAATATGGATCCCAAAATGTCCAGGAAAAGAAAAAGTCATGCCAATGGAAGACAGTTTCAGGAGAGATGGGAAGGCGAATACATGTTTGTGCTTCAAAGAGAAAAAACGGTATGTCTTTTGTGTTATGAGGCAGTGGCAGTTGTCGAGGAGTACAATTTACGTTGGCACTTTGAGAACAAACACGGTGCTAAGTATGCCAAAGTTAGCATTCAAGAAAAGCAACAAATTGTACAAGAATTACATTTACAATTACATTTGGTTACATTTAGTTACATTTATACTGTATTACAGTTACATCTGGCCCTTTGAGGGCAACAATTATGCTGATGTGGCCCTCTGTGAAAATAAGTTTGACACCCCTGCTTTAGAACTTCTGTTCAGCTTTTGGAGTCCTAGCCAACAGGAGAGCCCATTTGACTGTTTCTACCTGAGTTCCTCATTGACCAGTATTTCAGCTGAAGTTTCAAGATTTGAAACCATTTCTGTAACCATCCTAAACTGAAACCAATGAAACATAAGCAGTACTGTAATATTAGCATGATGCTGACTCTATGAAATTAAAGGAAACTAAAAATCCTAGACATATGTTTAATTCCCAGACATTATTAGGCTTTCTATAAAGGTCTAGAATGCCTTGCGGGTTTTCCAAAGGCTATACCAAAGTTATGGAAATATAACAGACATAACATAACAAAACAAAACATATGGGAGTATTTGAGATTTGAGTTTAGAGGCTGCGGATTGAATCATTTCAAGAAAACTGCAAGACTTCGATTGGCAGCCGATTGATCGTAGCATTTCCATTTACCAGCTTTACACAAGATGCTACAGCTACAAAGGGCACGAGACAGCATGACAACATGACAAAATGCCATGACGAGGGACTATGACATCCCTATCATCTCACTCGCAAAGCCCATTTGTCACTGGCCCCCACCTGCCTTATCAGCCCTATCGATTGGGTGGGTGGTTGAGAGAGAGAGATAGAGAGAGGGAGTGCTTGCGAATGAACTTGTCGTGGCAAACAGGAGGCAGATGGGAAAATAATGAAGTCGTCCGGTGCGGGCTGACAGGAGCCCGCCTGAGTGGCAGCTGGCAGCCACTGGAGCTTCTGCCGGACACTGCTGGACTCTACTGCACGCAGGGGTCAGCAGCAGGGCAGGCCTCAATCGGCGTGCTTGAAACGGACAGAAAGGAGCCTCCTCATTGCGAGTTCATGAAGCCGCATAAATGATTCAGGCTGGCTGGAACGAAGGTGAAGATGTGTAACAATGGATCCAGGCGCATGGGTTTTTAGATCAATCAGCGCTATAATCCAAGCCATACTGAGGGATTTATTTAAGCGTGTTAAATATTTAGCATGCCGGTTTGCCCATGGCCATCACTCAACAGCTACTGGACATAGCAGACCATTAAAACAGATTCAAATGCACTTTAATTGACCCATCCGACAGGAAAATGTGTTTCTATAGACGTGGCGGCCTTATTTTCCGTCACTAAATGGAGAGAGCAACAGAGCAACGTTTCTGTCATCTTCACTCCTTTCTTGGTCCTGTCACTCCCCCCTCTTTCCCTCTCTCAATCTTCTCTGCCTCAAACATACTCTCAAAACCCACTTCGATAAGCTCGCGCTAGCATGGCAGGGCGTCCTGGATTTCACAGTCAAGGTGCTATTTAAATCCAATTTTAATCCATCTTGCGAAGCTTTTAACTTTCATATTTTTTTTCCCCTCCTCGGCTGTTGTTATTTGCTCCCCTGTCAGGTCCCCACCGCGCTGGCATGTGGATTGAACTGCCAGCGGCCTGGACGCGCTTGTTTATGTGTTTTGCCTCATATATAATGAAATCAGATCAATGGAATGGCCCAGTGAGCAGGGGGTCCAGACACTTTGACACTAATCTCTTTGGAGGTCCCTTATCAACGGTTGGTACGGAGCCATGTCTTTGCCCTCTGACAACCTTCTATTCATTCTTCCCAGGCTGGTAAAAACCAACCTCGCTCTTTGGGCCAAACTGCTTTGCATTACAAGCCTCCACCAAAAGTGAGATGTGGCTAGGCCTGATCGGAACGATGGATACCACCACCCTCCCTGCGGTGTTCCTCAAGTCAACGTGGCTGATATCTCCAAGAAAGAAGCTGAGATAAGTAAAACGTTCCCCGCCTTGCCTTTTTTCTGTTCGGAGGCAGGCCGGTGGAGCCTCACGACAGAAGGTTTGTCACTACCATTAAGGATGAGCAGCAGTCTGACAACTGTTATTCCTTAAGAAAGGGATTACAGGCCTTTAGACTTTAAATATTCTGGTTTTTAGCAGAAGTTGACAAGCCTCTTATCTGTCCCCAACTCCGCTGTGCAACATTGTGATCCAGTCAACAAACCAAATTTACATTAGCTCCCGAGGCTTGGAATTTCATCATTTGGCTGTGGTGGAAAATATAGTTTACCTGTATGTCATTCAGCAACTAAGACAACCCAGCATACTCACAAGCCTCAGAATAGGCATCTCAGGCAGTGTACATCATACCATGGCTGCCAGATTCATGGGGTGAAGGGGCATTTGAATGGGCACCCCTCTTTAACTCAACACCCCACCACTTTTGGTAGAAACCAGGAAGTCTTATGTGGAAGTTTCAGACTCAAAACCTAAGCCTAAGTGAGCTGCTTATGGGAAATGTGCATGGTGCAATGCAAAGCATGCTTCTCGTCCTCATACATACCATCGCTGTCAAAAGGTCAATCAAAACAGCCACTTTACAGAAGAGGGCAAAAACCTCATTTAACTTTAAAGTAAGTCAGTGGAACCAGACTTTGTCCAAGCAGTTTTGGGCCATTTCTGTTGGTCCATTCATCATGACATTTTCAACGAGGTGATTATATGCATGTGAGGCTGCATGTGAGATGAATGCATTAAAAGTGGGTGGAGATATGAATCATGTGGGTCACATATTTATCAAGACTTACTAAAGCTTGAGCAGCTTTTACCCAGGAATAAAGAAACATGCATTAGGACTGTGGTCACCAACCCTCCTTCTGGAATTCTGCTTTCCCAAAGAGTTTAGTTCCAACCTGCATACACAGTAAAATGCTACTCTGCTCCCTTACCTAACACTACTAGGTCTAATTTAGACAGTCTGGAACCAGTTGTGTGGTGATAAACCTCTGCACTCCTTTATTTCACTGCAACTTTAAACTTTGTGCCTTATAAGTGAGCAGTTGTGTGGGTGGAACTCAAGCCAAATAATACCCTACCTCACAGACCTTATTAGTGATGTTCTTTTGAGCTATTAGCTAACAAAGTTGTTCCACTATCTGAACAGAACCAGAGAGAGCGGTCATTTCCGTTCAGCACCGGCTGAAGACCACCTCCTATCTCTTTGAATGAGGTGAGATCCTTAAATTCAAAATTAAAAGCCACATTAAAGTTTCATTCATATTTAAAATCACTGGCATGCAGCTTTACCAGCAAGATGACTGCCTCATAAACAGAAGGAAAGAACAACTTACCCTATAAACAAACACAAAGCTCAGCCGTACAAGCTCCACCCCCTTTATAATGTAAGAAATTACTTGGAATTAAATTATTACTCTCTTGAGGCCTGAAAGTGCCAGCGCAATGGCCAGTCGCTACTTATCCTAATGTTGGCTTACACACAACTGAGCAGTCATATATCCGGCCAGGTAGCAGGTACTCTGGTGGTAGAAGAAATTACCCTAGAGCCATAAAACCATGACTGACTAGGCATACTTGATGATGTTCTTACTTAACCCCCCCATTTGCCCTGCGGGGTTCTGCACTGCTCTCAGATTGTAACTAGGCATGGTTAATAGAATCAGTGCAGAACAATGCATCACATTCACGTATGCATTGTGTATATGGATGTATTGCTTATGTGCATAATTAATCTATCACTGCCCTGATTAGAGCTAATCATAACTGCACTGAAACCCCACACTCCCAATTTCCTCAGCTCCTTCCCCCATCTTCTCCTCCTCATTGTCAGCTTTACTTAATTAAAGCATATTTACAGCATATTTCATTTAGACTCTAGCATTAGCTGCACTGCCGTCAGTCTATATGCATAAGTACATCAGAAGCCTACCCTCAGTGTCAGGTTATACTCTTTAGCTATGACCCCCACCTATTCTGAAGAAATAGGGGGGAAGGGGAGGAGCTACTGTAGGTGCTGAACCCTGTGTATTGTCAAGAAGGAGGGATGGCTGAGTAATAGCCAAAGAGGAGAAGATCTGAAGGACAAAGACTGAGAAAGAAGTCCTCTGGGAAAAGACTGTATTCTGCTTACTATTCGCCAGCTTCTTCAAATTTTCCCATTTATCCTTAAATTGTGGAAGTTGTGCTGTACCATTTAAGGTGGAATAAGGTGCCTGAATGTTAGGGCTTTGTAGTGGAACAGAAGCTAAAGCAAAACAAGAAGCTGAATAGGTAGACTGAGACGCCAGCATGGAATTGCTGCACCATTTAAGGTGGAACAGAAGCTAAAGCAAAACTAGCAGCTGAACAGGTAGACTGAGACGCCAGCATGGACTTGCTGCACCATTTAAAGGTGGAACAGAAGCTAAAGCAAAACAAGAAGCTCAACAGGTAGACTAAGAGCTCGGGATGGACTTGCTGCACCATTTAAAGGTGGAACAGAAGCTAAAGCAAAACAAGAAGCTCAACAGGTAGACTGAGATGCCAGCATGGAATTGCTGCACCATTTAAGGTGGAACAGAGGCTAAAGCAAAACAAGAAGCTAACCAGGTAGACTGAGATGCCAGCATGGAATTGCGGCACCATTTAAGGTAGAACAGAAGCTAAAGCAAAACAAGAAGCTGAACAGGTAGACTGAGATGCCAGCATGGACTTGCTGCACCATTTAAGGTAGAACAGAAGCTAAAGCAAAACAAGAAGCTGAACAGGTAGACTGAGATGCCAGCATGGACTTGCTGCACCATTTAAGGTAGAACAGAAGCTAAAGCAAAACAAGAAGCTGAACAGGTAGACTGAGATGCCAGCATGGAATTGCCGCACCATTTAAGGTTTCAAGAACAGGTTTCAAAGCAAGCTTTTCTAGCTTTGCAGCTGATTAGTTTAGGATGTACACATGTGTTATATGCGTTGTTCTGTACTGGGCTGTGTGGTAGCTTGTTTGAAGTTAATTGTCTACTGTAAAGAAGAATCGTATACTACCAGCCTGCCTTTTACCCACAAGATCCAGGGCTGGTGGATGGCCTAAAGTGTAAGTGCCCTTCTATATAGTGGACCTTTAGGTTAGGTCAACCTCAAACTGGTAGAAGCAGGTAGTAGGTGCACCTAATAAAGTGAATGAGAGGAGCCAAACTGTACACGGTACTGATACACGGTAGGGGTTATCCAATAAAGTGTTCAGCAAATGTATATATGTATTAAATCCTTAGCGTTAGGGCTGCAGATGTTTCCACCAAGCAATCCTTTATTGCTTTTTCCGCTCTTCCCGCTGACATATTGTGCACATTTCTGAAATCGTGTGGCATTCAGAGGGAGAATCTTAAGGTAATGGAAGTGCCGAATCCGTGAAAGAGACAGATGGATGTGGAGGAAAGTGTCCATGCAGCAAATCCTTTTGTAATGGGGGCTTCTGGCTATGGAGGCCGTAAACAGCGCTGAAGGACTCTTTAATCTATTACAGCGAGAGCCACGAGATGCACAGACAGAGCTATGGTCGTGCATGCCTGCCTGCTGCTCTCTGCTGTCCTCCGAGCGTAGGCCCATGGACTGAGAGAGTTGTACAAAAGGGACGGAAAGAAGGGCTTTGTTTAATTAGCACTGACAAACTTCTGGCTCAGACTAGCATGGGACCTGTTCTGAAGCAGGCATGAAAAAAAAATTGGAACAGTGATTGAGAATATTATCAGGTACAATAACACCAGATTTCCATTCCATCCTGTTAGTTCCAGCACTTCTGGCAGGTGGCTGCACAACGCATGACTGCATGCACACAGACCGTTATGACGACCGCCCTTAACACCACATCAATGTCACCAAAGACTGCATTGGTGTCATGCCAGACTGTTATGGAGTGACTCAGAATGGCAGGCAGGTCATCTTTAGTAAAGGGTCCCACTTTGGTCCTGATGGAGACCACCAACAAATCAGTGTGTGGAGGCACCCTGGTCAGCGCCAAACAACGGTGGCAACTGTTGTCACTTGCCACATGTCACTGGTGTCAAATCCACCTCCCACCTCCTGCTAAATCTGCAAGGAACTGTGTGAGACTATTCAAGCTGCATGGGATGGTTGCTCTGCAGGACACCATTAGAAACCTCAGCAACTCCATGCCGAGACGTCATGTTGGGTTAGCCAACATGGAAACCCAACTCAGTACTGAGAGACACTGCTTCTGTATGTGTAGCTCAATAAATATAACCCAGATCAGCCTAAATTTATCATCATTTATGGTTCCTGGTAACCTTTATCTTCCTTTCCAATAGCACTGCAATCCCACACTTGCAAGCATTCATTTACATACACTCATTTATAATACCTATTCATAAAGTCGTCAGTTTATTTTTTATTTCTCCCCTTCATGTCAAAGATGAGAGGATGAGAGGAAGTAGAACTATCAGTCTAACTATGGTAAAAAAAGGCTGCAAATTTCATGTCAACAAATAACGAAAAGGAATGATGAAATGTTGGAACAGGAATGATGAAATGTTGGAAAAGGAATGATGAAATGTTGGAACAGGAATGATGAAATGTTGGAAAAGGAATGATGAAATGTTGGAACAGGAATGATGATAAGTTGATAAAGGAATGCTGGAAAAAATATGCCACCAATCATAGTTCAAGTCGACATAGTTCAAATGGTTGGCATTCAACAAATCTGCTTTATTAAAACCACTTGCCATTTTATATGCCATTTAGTCTCGGAATTAAAAGAAACAGTGGCACTGGGCAGTGAAGACCAAGACAATGCTTCACCACTGCAGATCTTTGCTGCCACTACTTATAGAATTTAGCAAATGGGTTTTGGGGGATATTTAAAAGCTGACATAAATGGCAATCATTAATCACTGAGACTCACTTAAACACTAATTGCAAGGCTATGTGAAGCTCATTATCTGCTCATTTCACCACTTTCGCCTGCCATTCCTTTCAAAAAGCAATGTGCTCCCCGTACTTCCCAGTTTCAGACCTGCAGTCCTAAAATGTGATGTTCTTTCACCTTGTTAAGCCATTTAATTTTTCAGCATTCAGCAGGACTGTAATATCTAACCATATCCACTTTATATGGTGTTTAGGGATACAGATGCGGATGTATGAACCCAGCAATCACAATCAAACAGTGCAACATACTGCCATTAGGGCTGAAACTGATGATTGAGTGCATTCACATGCACACTAATATCATCATTATCTGATTCCAGCAGTTGGAATACGATTCAGGTGATCATGCCAACAGCATAGCTCAGTTTAACAGGGTGTACTTATCATTTGAAGACAAAAGAGAAAGTGGCTATTAGGTTTAAACTACAGCAGGGATGCCACATCACCCATGTATTCTGTAGTGTGTTTATGGGCAAGCTGTAAAGTTTTGAGTTACAGAAACAGTCAAAAGTTTAGAGACGACTACTACATTAGCTCAATGCTTTACTGTAATAAAAAAGTGAAGACATCAAACTATAAAATAGCACTTATGGAATTATGCAGTCCACCTTAAAAACCTCCAAAATGTAACTTTACAGGAGAATAAATCAGCTTTCTTAATACACAATGAAAGTTGATATAGCATTATTGGTTTCAAGTCATTTTGGACCAATTTTGTTGGTCTGTACACCATAAATATGGACTACACTGAAAGGGTTTCTAAAGCTTTTAAGCTCTGCAAAAAAGAGATAAAAAATAAAAAAGAGTGTGCAACACAATATATATATATGGTGGCGATATGGCAAAAATATAATAATGTGCTACATCAAGAGTATATGTGGTATATCAGGATATGTGTTGTTTCAGACATCTAATCGGTTAGAACTGCTATGTGTAAGCCTGTAGAGTCTTTCATATAACCACATTTAGTTGGATGAGTCTAAACTTTTGACTGGTACTGTACATACATTGTAATATTTATATTTAAAGTCCCTGACTTGCGTAGTTTCGCATGATTGGCTTATACTTGTACATGTGTGAAACCAATAACTGCCAGAATCTAATTTCCCAAAGTTATGGGATTATGTATTATCCATAGTGATTTTATAATGGATAAATATATCATATTATTTGGTTACTAAGGTAGTGTCATCGGGGATGGATTACAGAGAAGTGTCTCTGTAGACCCTTAAAGTTCAACATCAGTGCCTAAAGACATACCCAGAACAGTGAGATAAAACAACATGCCAAATAAATACACAAGCCCAAAAATAAAAACATCAGTCTTATTACTGTGTAACTGTCCATCTTACTGTATCTATCTATATTTATATTTTGGGTTCACTTTCAGTTAGTCTTCTTTTTTCTTTCGGTTCAAACCAAGTCATGGTTTAGATGCTGTCACATAGCATCTATACCAGTAGTCTCCAACCATCCTCCCGGAGATATGAAAACTTTAGTGCAAGTTCTGCCAGTTAAGACTCTAATGCTAAATGTCATTCATTCATTCATGACTGTTCATTTATTCACCTGTAATTTCCTATATACGACTGAAAGGTATAGAAGTAGAACATTTGTACAGTAAGCAGTATTGGTGTCCTTATTGAGTATACATATATCATACACGTAGTGTGTAGTATTAAATCACCAGCAAATATGGTGCAAATGTACATCTATGGACTGTGTAATGTTCTGGTGGTCAGTTTGTGCAGTTCAGCAGTCTGTAATGGTCTGGTGGTCAGCCTGTGCAGTTAAGCAGTCTGTAATGGTCTGGTGGTCAGTCTGTGCAGTTAAGCAGTCTGTAATGTTCTAGTGGTCAGTCTGTGCAGTTAAGCAGTCTGTAATGTTCTGGTGGTCAGTCTGTGTGATTAAGCAGTCTGTAATGCTCTAGTGGTCAGCCTGTGCAGTTAAGCAGTCTGTAATGTTCTAGGGGTCAGTCTGTGCAGTTAAGCAGTCTGTAATGTTCTGGGGGTCAGTCTGTGCAGTTAAGCAGTCTGTAATGTTCTGGTGGTCAGTCTGTGAAGTTAAGCAGCCTGTAATGTTCTGGTGATCAGTCTGTGAAGTTAAGCAGTCTGTAATGTTCTGGTGGTTAGCCTGTGCAGTTAAGCAGTCTGTAATGTTCTGGTCGTCAGTCTGTGCAGTTAAGCAGCTTCTAATGTTCTAGTGGTCAGTCTGTGTAGTTAAGCAGTCTGTAATGTTCTGGTGGTCAGTATGTGCAGTTAAGCAGTCTGTAATGTTCTGGTGGTCAGTCTGTACAGTTAAGCAGTCTGTAATGTTCTAGTGGTCTGTTTGTACAGTTAAGCAGTCTGTAACATCCTGGTGGTCTGTCCGTGCAGTTAAGCAGTCTGTAATGTGGTGGTCATCTCTTAGGAGAGAGGACTGAGCATGGACTACACATGACTGCTTATGGCAGAGGATGTAGGCAAGGTGGAACAATGGTTGGAGGACATGAGGTGTTCAGAGCTCTGATGGCCTGGGGGTAGAAACTGTTCCGTAATCTGGTGGTCCTTGATTTCGTGCTCCTGTATCATCTGCAAGATGGGAGAAGTGTGACTGGGCTGTCTTGACACCCATTGCAGACACTTGCGGTCCTGGGCAGAGCAGTTTCCAAACCAGAATTCCAGCCTGCATTATTCCCTTTCCTTGACCTATTGCCAATCAGGGACTTCAGACAAACAAAATTGGACCAATACTGTGCTGGAAACTCTCCAGGATCAAAAACGTCTAATTTGAGCAACCATAAGCCCCCTATCCCCCTGACTGTCAGAGCTGAGCACCAGCCCTGATGTCCCAGTCAGGATTCCGTTCCTGTAGTGCCAACAACTATTTGACTTTGTTGGTTAATTGTTGCCACCAGAACCTACAGGAAGACTGACCTACACGCTCCCCGGTCCAGCCTAGCTCGTCTGGTCCTCCTTCTCTGTCTCTGTCTCTTTCTCTTTCTCTTTAGTGTGAGGAGTCTATTTATGCTCAGCCCACTGCTGTTAAACATGCGAACAGACAATGCGGGGCTTGTTCGGCGGCTGCTCGGGGTGTGTTGGGGACGGGTAATTGTCGCCTGGCGGGGGAGCGCCTCACTCCGAGGGACATCACATCCCCGTCAGAGCGCTGACAGCCGCGCCTTGCTAATTGTGACAGTTCAATGCTTAGATCACTTTGTGCGCCGCTAATTCAATACCCCATGCATCATCTTCTCCATTAGAATATGCAAATGCCTCACGACTTGAAAACAGACAACAGCTCCTTCCTCCTCCTCTCTCTATTTTCTTTCCTGTTTTCACTCTCTCTCTTCTCAGCTCTCGTCTTTTTTCCTCTCTATCCCTCACATTTTAGCCCCCCCTCATTCTTTCTCTCTCACCCCCTCCATCTCTCCTCAAGGACGTCTCTCTCTCTCTCTCTCTCTCTCTCTCTCTCTCTCTCTCTCTCTCTCTCTCTGTCTCTGTCTCTCTGTCTCTCTCTCTCTCTTTCTTTCTTTCCTCACCCTCTTTTCTCTCATTCTCTTAACCTTTCTCTCCGTTTCTTTTCTCACTGACTTTTCTTTTTCTCTCTAAGTCCTCTCTATTTTTCTCTTCTCTCCTTTCTCTTTCTATATCTCTCCCTCACCCACTCCTCTCTTTCTCCTCTCAGCTTTCATCTCTTCTCTCTCCATCTCTCACATTTTAACTCTACCTGTTCTTCTCTTTCTCACCCTTCCTTCTCTCTTCTCAAGGACTTTTCTCAATTCATTCTTTCTCTCTCTCACCCACTTTCTCTCGTTCTCTCTCTCTTTTTCTCTCCCTCTCTCTCTTGTTGTTTTTTCTCTATTTTTTTACTGTCTCTCTTCTCCGCTCTCTTCTCTTTCCATCCCTTACATCATAGCTCTCCTCATTTTTCTCTTTCTCACCCCTCCATCTCACTTCTCAAGGACTTTTCTCTCTTTCCTCAGCTCGCTTTTTCTCTTCTCCATCCCTTACTTTTTTAGCTCTCCCCACTCTCTCTCTCTCACCCTCTAAAACCTTTCTTTATTATCTCCCCCTCACTCTCTCTCGCTCTCTTCTTTCCTCAGACAGATTTTTTCTCTATACCCCTCGCTTTTTAGCTCTTTCACTCTTTCTCGCCCTTTTCTGTCTTTCTCTTGCGTCACCTGTTTTTTATCTTTCTTTCTTCAGCCCACGTTTTCGTTCCCTCAGTCTCTCTCTCTCTCTCTCCTTTTCCTCAGCCCACATTCGTTCACTCCCTTAGTTTCTCTGTCCGTCTCCTTCCTCAGCCCACATTTGTTTTCTCCTGTGGTTTCTCTCTTTCTCTCCCTCTTTTTCATTCCTCACCCCCTTCCTCTCATTTTCTCTTTTATAAATCAGTCATCCAAGTTCTCTCTCTCTTTCTTTTTCCAAGTTCTCTCTCTCCTTCTTTTTCTCTTCTCTCTCTCCACTTCTATCTATCCCTCACATTTTAGCTCTCTCCAATCTCTCTCTTTCTCTGAAACATTTTGTTATATCTTTTCCTCACCACCTCCTCTCTCTTTCTTTCCCCAACTCTCTTTCCTTTTTGCCTCTCAATCTCTTTCTGTTTCCAAAGCCCAAATCCTTTCTATATCCCTCACTTTTTAGCTCTCACCATTCATTCTCTCACTCTCTTTTCTGTCGATCTCTCTTTATTTCCATAGCCCACTTTTTTTTATCTCCCTCAGATATGTACAGTAAATGCAATAACACAAAATGTTAACAGCACATTTCATTCCTGCAACACATTCCAAAAAAGTTGGGATAGGTGCAATGTAAGACTGGGAAGTTTGGTGGCCCCCTGTTTAGAAGTTTTCCTTTAGGAAATAGGCTTGCTTTGTGAAAAGCTGTGTAAACCAGTAGTCTGACAGTTTAAAAACAAAGACATCCAGTCCATAATTCAGATTTAGAGATTCTGCACAAACCAATACTGAATGCCTGTGACCTTTAATGTGGCACTCCGTTAATAAAGCAATAGATAGATAGATGGATGGATAGATAGATAGATAGATAGATAGATAGATAGATAGATAGATAGATAGATAGATAGATAGATAGATTCAGAAATATTAGACAATAATAATAATAATAATTGTCTAATAATAAAATATTTGACAATAATAGACAATAGTCTATTCTACTATGTGCAATAAAACTGCATAGCCTCTTATGTTTCTGTAGTGAATATAACCAAATACAAACAAATCCAAGGCAAGATTCGTATATCAACATCCAGAAAGACCTCTCTGGTCTAAAGCTTATTTGAGATGGACTGTTCCGAAGTGGAAGTGGTCTGTTGGGTCCACCTTTTAAAATGCTTGTAAAAATGACTGGGAATAGTGGACATTCTTTAGGGCAACACCAAGACTTCAAGTTCAAAAGTGCCAACGACATAAGTAGCCCTGAGGGGTACATACAATTTAGAGCAACATATGCCGCCATCTAGATTACGTCTCTTTTGAGAAATATCTCTGCTTGTCTCAGCAAGACGATGCCAAACCACATTCTGTATGTGCTACAACAGTGTGGCTTTATAGTAAGAGAGTGCTGCGGGCTCGCAGTCCAGATCTGTCTACCACTGAAAACATGTGGCTCATGACGAAATATACAGCAACAGAGGCCTCAAACTGTTGATCAACTAAAATACAGTGGGGAGGAAAAAGAACACAGCACTCCAAGAAAAACACCTGCTACCTACAGTGTGGCCAGTACAAGGACTGGGAATCTTGTTAAAGTTGAGGGACGCATGGATTTCAATTAATATCAGCAGATTCTGGAGACCAATGTCCAGGAATCAGTGACAAAGCTAAAACTGCGCCGGGGCTGGATCTTCCAACAAGACAACGACCCTAAACACTGCTCAAAATCTACTAATGCATTCATGCAGAGGAACAAGTACAACGTTCTGGAATGGCCATCTCAGTCCCCAGACCTGAATATTATTGAAAATCTGTGGTGTCACTTAAAGAGAGCTGTCCATGCTCGAAAACCATCAAACCTAAATGAACCAGAGATGTTTTGTAAAGAAGAATGGTCTAAAATACCTTCAGCCACAATCCAGACTCTCATTAGAAGCTAAAGGAAGCGTTTAGAGGCTGTTATTCCTGTGAAAGGAGGATCTACCAAAGGTTTTTTTTTTTGGTGCCCAAATTGAATATGAACCTGCCTACTTTTGTTTAGACAATTATTGCACACTTTCTGTAAATCATATAAACTTCATTTCACTTCTCAAATATCACTGTGTTTGTCCCCTATATGATATATTTAACTTAATTTTTTTATCCAAACAATCAATGCTTTATAAAGGTAAATCAGGAAAATTAACAACGCTGCCCAAACTTTCGCACCCCACTGTATGACACATGATGAAAAATTCAGTCCTTAGTTTCACGCTGATTACTGAGCGCTGTTAAAAGGCAAGGTGATGTAACACAGGAGTAAACATGACCCTGTGCCAACTTTCTTGGAACATGTTGCAAGCATCAAATTTAGAATAAGCCATTCCTCTCGTTCTCTCTTGCTGTCTCTTACCTCCTGCATTAGCTGAGAGGAGTTGAATAATGTGTCAAAGTGACAAGTGAGACTGAGGAGATGGGGATATGTGTATGTGTATCTCAAGAAAAAGAGAGAGAGAGATTGATCGAGAGAAAGAGAGAGAGAGAGAGAGAGAGAGAGAGAGTGTGTGTGAGAGAGAGAGAGACAGTTTGTTTCAGTTTTCTTCAGCATATTCACTGATAGAGACATTCTAATTTAAATCAGGGTCTATATATAGTGAGGTAAACAATGGCACCCGTCACAGATGAAGTCATCTTCCTCAGGCTCTAATCTGCACGTCCTGGAAAATGAGGGAACTCTCTTCTTAGCTGCTCCTCATATGGACATTAAGCATTACAGTCACAGTCAAAGATTCATACAAGCCTCAAGCCTAAAAATGAGGCTTACGCTTAAATGCTTGATGTGTTTGGCCAGGATGAATGTAAACACTGGCCGTAAGTTTTATATGTTGATTTATGCCTATTTACTCTCAAAAAAAAGGTTTTCATTACCTGAAGCCCCTAAGCCCCTTCAAAAAAGGTAAAAGTTAGACCCCCACCCCCACCCCCACCCCAAAAATGTCTATGGAAAAAGTACAGTATATCAGATGGCACCTCAAGGAGCTGCTTGGGAGAATGATCATAAGAGCGTAAATCTCCACCAACACAATCAAGAGCTACTGCATTTTCTACAAGCAGCAGATTACTTTGATTTGTGTGGTACGTTTTTGTCAGACTTGGAGTTTGGAAGTCTTCCTTCATCCTAAACCTTGGAAAACAGTACAAATAAGACAAGCCTTTCCATAGAAGGACTAGGACTGTGTATGGGTACTCAAATCCTGTGAACAAACATTTTTCTAAAAATTAAATGGTTTATGATAAGAACTGCCACACTGTTCTTTCACACTGCGTGTTTTTGCCTGTAATGGCTTACCTAAACTAAAAGGAGCGCTCTTCCCACATACTTTGGGCTATTGTCATAAACTCACACTTAAATGAAGGGTAAAGCACAGTCGGAATATCACTGCTAATACTGACACCAAGGAACTCTGGCTGGAATGGAAGAGTTACTTTCCAGCTCCAAACAGATCAATGCCAACTTCCCCTTATGCTATAAATGAACTAATTATAACTGCTGCTAATAACAAACCAAAAAATGGTTTATGGAAATTAGAACCTTTCTAGCGGTATATTGCATGAAGCAAACAAACTAAATAAATATAAAAAGAACCTGGAAGTGATTGACAGAGATGTGCTGTTAACGAGACAGCAATATAGAACTGGTTTAATGTCTTTCTATTAAAATGAGGCAGTTTTGTGGATTTATGAATTGATTTAGGATTTCCTAAAACAGAACAGTTTCTAACTTAACTCAAGTTGGTTAAACTTTGTTTATCAGTGAACTCGACTGATCGAACTTCTTTATGGTCTGACTTACTAGAGTTGGCCTTTAAGTGGTTACTGCAGTGTCCAGTCAGTTCAGATAGAGAATATGGTTACCTATAGTCTTACAGTCAGCTAAGCAGCTAACCAGGATATAGACTAAGAAAGAGAAGGTAGTCTAGGAAATAAGATGCAGAGATGGCAAGGGAAAGACACACCATATATCCAAATATAAGGAGCCAAGAGTCAAAAATGGACTCCATTGCTAATTTCTCCAGTAGCTGTTAAACTTAATTTTAATGCATTCATTTAACTTCACTTAGCTGAAATCTGTTCCTGACTCCAAACAGTTGAGGACTAGGGTTGATTCGATACCCTCAGCCCATGACTTAGTTCAGCTCATGATGCTGGGCCAAGAATGTGGTATTCTAACAATATTTTAAATTAAATTTGGATAAATGATGCTGATTAATTGCAAACGTTGATGCACTGGCACACATTGACAATGTACACTGACATTGTTTTGCATTGCTGTATCAATTTCACAATGCATTGTTATCCTATCCTATCCAACATATTTTAACACATGTCCCTCATAAAAGCTGGTGGAAGGACAGTTAATTCTGTTGACTGGTTGATTGACTGTTTGATTAATGATTAATTATGAATTTTAAATATCAGTGCACATTTCTATCCATATCAACATGATTTGTTTTCTTAACACCAACAAAAGCCAGTTGCAGGAGCAGCTTGTTCGCTAACTGGTAGGCTACGTTAACTAGGGTCCAGAAACAATGAAAATACATTACTTTGGTAATCCAAGTCCTTCTACCTGCGGACAAAATACCTGATGCAGAAGATGTTGTGTCTTCTGTTGTACCCAATACTGTACCGGTTATCTCTAGTGTTAGCTCTTTAGCTCATCTGAGGAGGCAGTCTCTATTGCTTACCTAGCCTACTGATTTTCTGGTATATTTGGATAATGAAGCATGCTGGAAACTGTTCTCCTTACCCCATGTGATGGGTACGTCAGCCAACCCCAGTCTCCTGATATTGAGGAAGTGTCCAGGAGATTCACTGCAAGAGAGAGATAGGGGTTAAATATGAATAGAGCAGCTTGTTAGGTCTTCATCTGAACATGCAGAGATGTTCAGAACCGAACTGTTCTGTGGAAGCATCTACAGCAGCAATACATCCATGGTGATGTTTTACTACCTTGATGAGTTCATAAAAGAGAGGATGTCTAGTTGAATATGCCAGAGGCCAGAGAGCTACTCCTCGGTATGTTCAGGACTCTCAGACAAAGACCATCAATTGAACCTTCAATAACTGTGTCTCCACTTACTATTTACAGAATTAGGCTGTGCTTTCTCTCAATGATGGCAGCGGATGGCAGCGGATGACGTTCTAACCGTCTGATTAATCACCGCTCGATGTGTCTGAACTCTTTCACAGCAGAATCGATGCCAATTGAATCATAACCCAAACCCTGAGATCTAGGCTGTGTAGTCCCGTTCCTTGCCTGGAGCCCCCTTGCGCTGAACGTGATGAAACGCTTTCGACCACCACATTGACATTTCCTCTGGGCTTTTCCCCTCCTTTAATTTATTGATGGCTAGACCCCTAGTCTGCTCTCAGCGCACTCCAAGGTCACCCAAGAATAAGACATGACCGCCCAGCTTTACAGTGATGGCCTAGCAAGAGATCAAACTTTCACAATTCTCTCTGCCACCTACTCAAACATCCACTCACCCAAGACATGTTTGGTATCCTGACTTGCATTGGAGCTACTAGGCTATTGAGGCTACTGCTAACCAGCATCTAGAAGCTTATAGCTCTTTAACATATATCTTATTTCATGCCTATATCATCACATGCTTGCTGGAAACCATCTCAAGCTGTTAAGGGATCTCAAGCAGACTTGTTTATATGGTTTCAAAGACCCTGTTTACACCCAGTCACTTTATGCATCTAGAGCATCATGTCTGGATGTCTGGATAAGTCCAAACCACAGAACAATGCAAGTGTAAACAAACAAAAATGTAATTAGAATCAGGTTTATTGGATTTAAGGATGATGACACACACAAGGAATTTGGTTTCGGCAGTTTGTGTCTGTCTAGTACTGTACCAATACACACATACCTGATTGACAGTCCATAATATGGCTCACATATACACAATACATACAGACTCTGTACAATATACACTCTACACAGTATACACAACGACTCCATATATACACAATACATACAGACTCTGTACAACATACACACTACACAGCATACACCATATACACAACCACTCCATATATACACAATACATACAGACTCTGTACAACATACACTCTACACAGTATACACAACGACTCCATATATACACAATACATACAGACTCTGTACAACATACACACTACACAGTATACACAACGACTCCATATATACACAATACATACAGACTCTGTACAACATACACACTACACAGTATACACAACGACTCCATATATACACAATACATACAGACTCTGTACAATATACACTCTACACAGTATACACCATATACGCAACCACTCCACATATACACAATACATACAGGCACTGTACAATATACACTCTACACAGTATACACCATATACACACTGACTCCACATATACACAATACGTACACACTGTACAATATACACTCTACACAGTATACACCATATACACACCGACTCCACATATACACAATACATACAGACACTGTACAATATACACTCTACACAATATACACCATATACACAACCACTCCGCATATACACTATACATACACACTGTACAGTATAGACTCTATGCAATATACACCATATACACAACCACTCCACATATACACAATACATACAGACACTGTACAATATACACTCTACACAGTATACACTATATACACAATGACTCCATATATACACAATACATACAGACACTGTACAATATACACTCTACACAGCATACACCATTTACACAACGACTCCATATATACAAAATACATACAGACTCTGTACAATATACTCTCTACACAGTATATGCAATTTACACGACTCCACATATAAACAATACATACAGACACTGTACAATATACACTCTACACAGTATACACAGTATACACAACGACTCCATATAGACACAATACATACAGACACTGTACAATATACACTCTACACAGTATACACCATATACGCAACCACTCCACATATACACAACACATACAGACACTGTACAATATACACTCTACACAGTATACACCATATACACACCGACTCCACATATACACAACACATACAGACACTGTACAATATACACTCTACACAGTATACACTATATACACAATGACTCCATATATACACAATACATACAGACACTGTACAATATACACTCTACACAGTATATACCATATACACAATGACTCCATATATACACAATATATACACACACTGTACAATATACACTCCATGCAGTATACACAATATACACAACGACTCCACATATACACAATACATAGAGGCACTGTACAATATACACTCTACACAATATACACCATATACACAACGACTCCACATATACACAATACATACACACTGTACAATATACACTCTACACAGTATACACCATATACACACCGACTCCACATATACACAATACATACAGACACTGTACAATATACACTCTATACAATATACACTATATACACAACCACTCCGCATATACATTATACATACACACTGTACAATATACACTCTATGCAATATACACCATATACACAATGACTCCACATATACACAATACATACACACTGTACAATATACACTCTAGACAGTATACACAATATACATACAATAAACAAACTATACAGGATAATATATACTATTAGGACAAATAATATAGTTTTAAAATTTGAGTTTGACCCATCCACGCATTCACACCTCAAGTGGCCCAAATCCAGTTTTCACCTTGGGCTGTTCACAATATCCATTATAGGTGACCTATAGCTGAAATTAGTCTGGACAGATTATGATTCTAAACAGATCGGCAGTCCTAAAAAAACAGTGCTTCACGTGGCACGCTCATCCAGATTGTTGCAGGTTCATTCCCAGGGGTTTTAGTTTAATTTTCACCAGCATATCTAGGAGCTATCATGAAGTTCTGATCCCTGCCAACTGGACTTATCAGTGCATTCAGGTTGACTGGAAATTTGGATGTGCCCGCCTGTTTGGTTATGTTAAATATGAAAAGAATGATGAACATTAACCAACACTTCAGACACTTACAGGTCTTGACTGACTGAGCATGTGGGGGAGCGGGAAAGATTCTACACATATACAGTTTTTTTTTTGCTCTGGTGCTGCTTATTTATTGCTTTCGTTGCCTTGCCTGGAGGCCACGTTATGTTAAATGCCCCTTCAGCCCGACTCCTGACACCTGATGAGGAGGGTTGGGGTTTGGGGGGGGCCAGTGACAGATGAGGCCGTCCTGGCATGGAGAGGAGATGGCGAGAGACATTAACCTGACCCACTTTCTCCCCTCCCCCAGCCCCCAGACTCATAATTCCACTTTGTATTCATCATATGACACTGCCTGGAAATGGTCAGAACAAGGACTTTCCGCAGGACCTTAAAAAAAAAAAGGGGGCAGCAAGGGGGCAGCCGAGAATTCTGTGTCACTGCAGCGAGTGAGCTTTTGAGCCTTTATGGAAACACCTGCTGCAAACAAGCACCGATCTACACTGGCCCTGTTACTCACAGTATGTTTAAATAGTTAAAAGTTTGTCTCCATCAAGACATACGTGGGGGATTTGTCACTGAAGATGACCCACTGCCATTCTGAGTCACTTCATGACAGTCTGGCACCACACCATTGCAGTCTGGCGATGATGCTGGCAGTAACAGGATGGCTTATGGAGGCATCACTACTCAATGAAAGTCAACAATGGTAGCTGTTGGGTCAGTCAGATACAGTGATAAGCTCATCCTTGCTTATGTAACATGCACAGCCGAATGCGGAACGTAAATCATTCACATATCTCATGATGAACCTACCCACCAAGTTTCATTCCTGTTGATTGACTCCTCTGGGTGCAACTATTTCAGCTACTTAACAGCTACACATCCTTTCAGACCCATACTGCTGAGCTGTCTTCACTAGAAGGATCCCATACAGGGGAAGGATGGACAGAAATACCTTGGAATTTGCTGAGATCTGAACATCTGCGGCACCAACAGCTGGCACCATTTTTTAGGGCACTTGGACTTAACACACATATATAACTGCACACATAACATTAACACGTTTAATTAAAAATGACAAAATTTCAGAAAGTATGTGTTTCAGTAGTGATGAAACTATTCATTTTCAGACTTTGGGACACATTTATTTAAAACTGACTGCTCACCATGTAACTATGAGGGGCAGGGGATGCGGAATGACTTCCTGCTATAATGTGTGGGGGTGTGGCTAAAAATAATGTTCCTATAGACCAAAACATTGACTGTTTCAGTAATGCCTTAAAAACGTGGGACAGCATTATTAACAATGCTCCCAGACTTCAGCATCGTGGAATGCAACTGGGATTACTTGGATCATGAAAAGCATAAAATACCAGTATGCAGATAAACATCCCTGTACATTTCTGAAAAACTGAAAACAAGTCTTCCAGCAGGAATGGAAGCTGTAATAAAGATAAAGAGTGGACAGACGGAATACTGAAAAACATATCACTCATACATTCATCTGAGCCACTTATTCTTTTAGGTCACGTATGTTGGGTAGTGGGGGTGGTTGCTGAAACCTATTCCAGTGGTCATAAGGCAGGAAGCATCCTGGACAGACCATCCCAGGACAGACATACACACCCAACATCTCCAATTCACCTGACTGGTGGGGTACATGGAGACCATGCAA
>JAMWET010000204.1:1085000-1185000 GCA_024036415.1 Prochilodus magdalenae
CGACTGACTTTCAAATCACTTCAGGCGTCTGTATCTTCTCACCCAATTTAAGGTAAAGTAATGGCATTCTAACAGATTCAATTGTGCAAAGTATTGACGGCCTTCTTTAGAGGATTGTTGATGGGCAAAGTAGAGCTTGCTCTCTCTCTTTATCTCTCTTTCTCTCTTTCCCCTTCATCTTAAAGGCTCTACATCTTTTAGCTATTTAGCTTTTATTTAAAGGGAACAGCCATAAACACTTACGTAAGAACAGTAGCTGTAGGAACGACGAGGCTTACAGAGAAGGCTATGAATACAATTCTATTAAGCGATTTTTATTGAGCATTATTATCACGTTTCTTGTACTCGACTCAAGTGATATAATGCTTTGGTTGGTTTGTTTCTTGAAATGATCCCCAGAGTTCTCGGTGGTTTCATCGTTAATGAAATCCGTTAGCTAGTCTGGAAATCAAGCAGAGAGATAATCTTGTCCAATGGTGGATTAACATATTCTCTGATGAAGGACAAACAGTAGTCATTGAGCTGATTAACGTGGTGAAGACAAGCGGTGATGCTGGAGGCTAACTCAGATATTGTCGCTGTCCAATGAAAAACATGCATCTCCATTTTTGACAATTTTTACTTTTGTGTATCATTCGATTACATGAGCTGCAGTTTACACTGTGTGTGAATTTCATGAAGAATGGACCAACAGAAATGGCCCAAATATCACTTGGAAAAAGTCTGGTTCCATTGACTTACATTAGAATTAAATTGGATTTTGGCCTCTCCTGTAAATTTGCTATTTTAGAGATACTTGTTTTTCTTTGGACAGCAAT
This sequence comes from Prochilodus magdalenae, assembly GCA_024036415.1. Taxonomy (NCBI): domain Eukaryota; kingdom Metazoa; phylum Chordata; class Actinopteri; order Characiformes; family Prochilodontidae; genus Prochilodus; species Prochilodus magdalenae. The sequence goes on from JAMWET010000204.1 coordinate 1,085,819, forward strand.
GATATGTTGCAAGCTACTTCTACAGCCCATCTCTAAACTAATAACAGTTACTGTGCAGTGAATGTGCATGTAAGAAGACCAATCACATGTTTATTTGACAGGTCAAGCTACCAGCAGCAAAATCTCCCGGTTCTCCCCAGGAGCAGTTCAAGCCTGGAGTGGCTACAATTTCGTTACACCCCATGTACCACATGTGATGCGAATTACAATAAAGTCTCCTTGAATTCTTAAAAACATTAGGGGTGACCCGGTGTGATTAACCCCCCTCAGTTACACCACTGGCTAGACATCAGGATCTGAAGGCTGTACAGTGTGTTCAGCCAGCTACAGTTTGGTGTATATGTACACTGGTGTACACTGATGGTGAATATGAACTGTAATCTAATTAGGTTGCAGGCGGTTTTTAGAAAAGGAAAACAGTCGCAGTGGCAATTCTATGCAAGGACTCATTCCTAAAGGAGTCACTGTAAAACTGAGGTTACATTTATGTTAGTGTCCAATACAAGCTGCAAGTAATACACAGAATGTCCAAAACATCCTCATGTGAATTGCAGTTTAGCGCTTAGCGGTAGTCTTATTATTAGAAATGCATTTAGATGCATTTAGACTGGATCTTAACAGTTATGTACCAAGTTATGGCCTAGCTCCAACCATCTCAGTTTGCTATTATATATTACAGACATAAAGGGGTTGGACAATGAAACTGAAACACCTGGTTTTAGACCACAATCATTTATTAGTATGGTGTAGGGCCTCCTTTTGCGGCCAATACAGCGTCAGTTGGTCTTGGGAATGACATATACTGCGTCCTGCACAGTGGTCAGAGGGATTTTAAGCCATTCTTCTTGCAGGATAGTGGCCAGGTCACTACGTGATGCTGGTGGAGGTTCGTCCTTCTTGGCGGTATGCTGACATTACCCTGGATACCGTGGCTCTTGATACATCACAAAGACTTGCTGTCTTGGTCACAGATGCGCCAGCAAGACGTGCACCAACAATTTGTCCTCTTTTGAACTCTGGTATGTCACCCATAATGTTGTGTGCATTGCAGTATTTTGAGCAGAACTGTGCTCTTACCTGCTAACTGAACCTTCACACTCTGCTCTTACTGGTGCAATGTGCAGTTAATGAAGATTGGCCACCAGGCTGGTCCGATTTAGCCATGAGACCTCCCACACTAAAATGACAGGTGTTTCAGTTTCATTGTCCAACCCCTGTATGTTTGAATATGAACTGAAGAACTTAGTAAAATGAAGCAAGTTTGTTTACTGTGTAGCAACCCAAATTCATTGCAGTTCATTGATCATATTTCTGCTGTACCTGCTGTCGCTTACACATCAATATTGATAGTCCAGTGCTGGTGAAATGGCCACTACAATTAAAAATGAACTGCAAAGAGTACATTTTCAGTGTAGTGCATTTTACCTCGTCATCTAAACAAGTCCTTCAGAATCCATTTCATGGACAAATGTCTAACTCAGAGACTTTAGAGGGTCCTTTCACTGAGATGCTGTTTTCATTTTCCTTCGGTTACTGAGATGGTCATTAGTCTAATTAATGCTGTAATTGCTGTTTGCCTGGTTTGAACTCCTGGCTCTCTGACATTTTGTACTCTAGTAGGAGGAGGAGGACCACATCAGTGATTTATAACTGTTTGTGGGAGTTCAATCAAGGAACACATGAAATGCTTTCCTGGCTGGTTAATGTACAAGAGCGTAATCGGTTCTTCCTTTTTGCTGTTTACAAAACTACTGACAGCAAAATTGGAGTTGGCAAAATTGGAGTTGGATGCTTTGAAGAAAGCAATTTTAATGTCAATCTTAAATAAAAGCTACAATGAGTTGTTTTTTCAAAAAAGGGGACACCTGATAAATACATCTCAGGATGAGTGGTCTGTATGATATTTTTAGGATTGCTATTGATGTGCCAAAATGAAAATTCTTTGCCGAATCCAGAATTCAGGACACAGTGGAGAATTCAGAACTGAAAACCATAAGAAAGTGTTCGTTTGTAAATAATACGGTTTTCAATAATGTGTGAAGCTGACGAAGGCAATAACTGCCATGTTGGGGATGAGAACTGATAGAGAACTAGAGGGCTCATTTAATTTTAAACATCTTGCCCAATCAAATTAAGGGTTTAAAATTGTAAAATTATGATTATAGCAATTTACAGTTTCCCAAGGGCAATTAAAGCTGAGAGACTTCACCATAACTTTGGAAAACACCTCTTTTGTAAACATGTAAAGAATGTGGTGAGACATGGGAATGATTCAACGATTCACGCTCAGCCATACAGGTGCCGTAAGCAAGGATGGGCGTTATCGGTGTACCTGACTTACCCAACAGCCACGACTGCAGACTATCAATGAGCAGTGATGCCTCCATGACTCATCCTGTTAGTGCCAGCACCATTGGCAGATGGCTGCATGATGTAAGACTACATGCACACAGACTGTTATGACGACTGTCCCTAACACCACGTCAATGTCACCAAAGACTGCAATGGTGTAGTACCAGACTGTCATGGAGTGACTCAGAATGGTATCAGGTCATCCTCAGTGACTAGTCCCACGTTTGGTGGAGAGGAATGTCCAGAAGGCCTAGTGTCACTCCACCTCCACCTCTCCACACCATTAGGAACCTCTACAACCCGTATCAGTCTAACTTTATCATCATGTATTGTTCCTGGTAACCCTTATCTTCCTTCCCGAGAGCAATGCAGACAGACACTTTCTATTTTTTTGCTGATGAGTGTATGCGGTATGTCTAACAAATGTGTTATTTGGCTGAATAAAGTGCATCCCTACTAAACTCTTTATATCATTAACTGAATTATCAAAATCCAATCTAAAGTCCTAAGTTAAGAAGGATAGAGAAATCTAGATCTTAGCTCAGGTGGTAAAGCAGACATCTGATTATTGTCTGACTCATGTAGACCCAGAGTTTTGTCGCTACCTACTTAAATGAATTCAAACAATTAGGAAGTTCATTTTGTCCACAGACACAAGTGTGCATTCTCAGTCACCAAAATGCCTACGAAATGCATGAGCTTTGCAGACCGCTGCTCCAAATGATGGATCAGTTTCTGTAAGTGTTCTACATCCTAGGTACTGCTGCTTGTCTGACATCCTTAGAGTGCCACAGTTCGGGTCTCTCCGTGGAGGAAAGCCTGGACAGAACTGGGCAGGTAGCACAGAATCCAGCTTCCCTCGGGACCGTTTTCACATTCACTTGTTTGCTGGAGAATGCCAAGGCATGCGGTGCTATTTTTAGGCCGAGTAAAGTTTAGGAGAAAACAAGAGTTTGGAAAAAACACCATGCGCAAAAGTTTGTAGACACTTGGTCATCTAATGTTTCCTCAGAAGTCCAGTGTATTCATTTGAAGTTTGTCCCTCTTGGTTGTACTGTAGAAACAATCTATGAGGATTTGATTGCATTCAGCCAGTGAGGCCAGGTACTAATGATAGATGATACTGGATGGGGCTCCAAGAAGAGCACAGTTCCACTGCTCCACAGCATAGTGGTAGGGGCCATGTATATTGTATCTCTAAGGCCAAGGCTTATGTGCAGCTACTCTGCCCTCCTGAGACCCGGACTTGCTTGGTGTGCAATTTTAATTTCTCCTAGCTATTTGTGATTAGTAGGACCTACCAAGTATAAACCTAGACGTTGTCTTTGTACAGGAAGTTGTTTTGGCAACAACAATGTCCTCATATGAGGCCAAAAGGTCCACGTTTTAAACATAGAAGCAGAAATGTAATGTCCACATATGAAGACACTGGGGTCTCAGGAGGTTAAAGCATCATATTCCATTGGCAATGCTTTATATGGATAGTTTACAATGGAAATATACATAACCATATGATATAGAAAAATAAGCAAATAAGAAAATCCCAGATTTTAGCCAATGCCACGGACTGTTCTACTCTGTACCCTACCTAGCTGATGACTGTTCATGAGCAAAGACTGGAAATAATGCAAAGATGGTTGCACGGTAGGAGTGTAAATGGATATAGTAAATGACTCATAGGCCTTTTCTCTACTGGCCATGCAGTACAAAGCGATGCAGTGAAGAATAATCCAGTAAACTGTGGGAAAAATGTCCAAGGCATCTGATATCACAGGTGGAATACCTACTTGGGAGCATTTTGTAGTAGGTCACTCCCAAATGGGTGGGATTCATCTTGATTACATCCTCCACATTCATAGATGTTCAATCTACTGAATTAGCATTAACTAGCACAAATGCTAATAGATGCTAAATGAGTTTTCCTCATATTTTCCCCTTCTCAATAGACAAATGTGATTATCCTCAGATCATTCTGTGTAATTGTGATTGAAGGGTGAAGTGTGTTGTTCCACGCCAACACAGCCAGTAGGTTCAGCTAGAAAGGAAGACAGTTAATCAGCCAAGGGTTGCAAAGGAGGCAAAACATGGTTATTTCAGTTCTGCCATTCATTCATGTCTGAAATCTGGGTTCTCAAACTTTTCACAACAGCAAGTTACCAAGCCCTATTCTAGCAGTTATTCTACCCAACGAGCTGTCCTGCCAAGCATGCTTATGTCTTTAGTACATAGTACATGAGTCAATACAAACATTTCATTGCATTTTTAATGCTGATTCAATTCAGATTTAGTTTAATAGCATTACTTCCTCTCTGGTAATCTGATTTGGGCTATCAAAACTCCCTAATTAGTCTTTTAATCCTGGTAATATTTTCCAACAAAAACATTCTCCAGCTTCTTGACATAGTTTCCCATTCTACCTTAAATGCTGCAGCAGTTACCATTATCATTATACTTATAACTAAGTTCAAACAAGAAGCTGAAGAAGGTCTATATTCTAAAGCTGGAGAATGCACTTATTGGAAAGCCGGAGAATGTCCTTATTGGAAAGCTGGAGAATGCCCTTATTGGAAAATGGGAATATTCAAACAAGAAGCTAGAGAATGCCCTTATTGGAAAATGGGAAAATTCAAACAAGCAGCTGGGGAATGTCCTTATTGGAAAGCTGGGGAATCTCCTTATTGGAAAGCTGGAGAATGTCTATACTGTAAAGCTGGAGAATGCCCTTATTGGAAAATGGGAAAATTCAAACAAGAAGCTGGAGAATGTTCTTAATGGAAAGCTGAAGAATGTCCTTATTGGAAAGCTGAAGAATGTCCTTATTGGAAAGCTGGAGAATGTCTTTAAAGGAAAGCTGGAAAATTCATAGAAGAAACTGGAGAATGTCTTTAAAGGAAAGCTGGAGAATATAATTACTGGAAAATATGAAAAATCAAACAAGAAGCTGGAGAATGTCTTTATTGGAAAATTGGAAAATCCAAAGAAGAAGCTGGAGAATGTCCTTATTGGAAAGCTGGAGAATGTCCTTATTGGAAAGCTGGAGAATGTCCTTATTGGAAAGCTGGAGAATGTCCTTATTGGAAAGCTGGAGAATGTCCTTATTGGAAAGCTGGAGAATGTCCTTATTGGAAAGCTGGAGAATGTCCTTATTGGAAAACAGACAAATTCAAAGAAGAAGCTTGCAAATAAGAAGCTGAATGTCACCACCAGAATGCCTGTTGACTTCAGCTTCATAGTTTTAATGCTGGTGGTAGTTTTGATAAGCAGAAAATGTATGTTTGGAGCCACTGATCAATATGGACAATGAAAGGACATTAGGATTCTTTTTTTTCTTAAGTCTTATTTTTCTTCGTTATAGTTACAGGTGATTTGACAATAATAAAAGCTTTAAATTCAATATTTTATACTGGATAACAGATTCCCCCTAAATCTCACACACAGCACCTTTAAACAAAACATTAATGCATCCTCTGAAAGACCTTGCTTGGAAGGAGTCGCAGCACATCCAGCAAGAAAGTAAGCTGTGTGCATCTTCTATGTACTGATAGTAAACCCGTTAGCTCGCAGATAACTCTGATTCTGTAGTATATTTCTGAATGGCTAATGTGCATATGCATGTGCTAGAACATCTTTCAACATAATACAAGATACAGAGTCAGATTCACTGGTCACCACCACTGAGGCACTCAGAGAGTGCAGAACCATTCATTTAATGAGGGATGGAGCCATTTGAAATCATTTCTATTGCTTCTTCAATCATGAGCTGCTCAGGCAATGTGAAAGGAAAGCCGGCTTTTCATTTATTCTTTTCAATTAATAAAACAAGTTAGAAATTATGAGCTTATGAACAAATGGTAAAAGGAGAAAAGTTTGTGAATGAGGGACTGAACTTGTTGCTATGATGATATTTCATCTACAGCCATGCTTATCATTCATACTATATGTGCATTTAAAAGGCGATTTTGTATCTTATCTGCCTTGGCCATGATCACATCAGTGGACGCAGCTCAGTCATCAGGGGAATATAGTTGCTCAATACACTGGACATGAATTTGACCCTCATCTAATTATAATGTTGCCCTTTAGATAGGCACTTAAGCCCAATTTGCCCCAGGTGTTGTCACTGCAGGTGCGAGCTAAATATGTAAGTAAATAAGATATTTAAAAAGCACGGCTTTGCCATGTTGATGTATGCCTGACCTTCAACAAAATGAAATGAGATTTCGCCATTTAGATCCAGTGTGTTATGAAATCATGTTCTCATTGAGTAAATATCACCATATCTCTTAGTTGATTCATGGCTTTATCGCTGAAAGAGTCGCTTGGCAGACAGCATCAGGCGAATCACTGTCTCTTAGAGTCGACTTCAAAACACTGAATATGCAGCAAGATTAATACAGCAATGTTTACATATTTATGAAAAGCTTATTCCAGTAATTGCAAGAAGACATGACATGTTTTATGAACATAAGATCTTGTATGTCATTATCCTGACATAAGATAAGCGCTACAGCGCTGGACTTCTGTTCCGTTTACTATATATATGCATGTGTGTTTACAGTAAGTTTAGGACTGCTGTGTTGTTTATGGCTATGTTGACTGCTGGTTTAATCTGTTTTGAAATTCTAAGCATTCGTTCTAAGCATTGCGTTATAAATATGTTATTAAGTAGTTATGCATGTGTATTGAATATGAAAAAATTAATTGTGGACAGAAAAAAACACTTATTTGCTAACACTTTACAGTAACGGTACATCTATTAAAGCTTTAAGCAATTATGAGCATTACTAACTAGTTATGTAATGTTGCAATTAATTGTGCTATCAAAGCTCCCTAATTATTCTTTTAATCCTGGTAACATTTTCCAACAAAGACATTCTCCAGCTTCTTGACGTAGTTTCCCATTCCACCTTAAATGGTGCAGCAGTTACTATTATCTTTATACTTATAACTAAGTTCAAACAAGAAGCTGAAGAAGGTCTATATTGTAAAGCTGGAGAATGCCCTTATTGGAAAATGGGAATGTTCAAACAAGAATCTAGAGAATGCCTTTATTGGAAAGCTGAAGAATGTCCTTATTGTAAAGCTGGAGAGTGTCCTTATTGGAAAATTGGAAAATTCAAACAAGAAGCTAGAGAATATCCTTATTGGAAAGCTGAAGAATGTCCTTATTGGAAAGCTGGAGAATGTCCTTATTGGAAAGCTGGAGAATGTCCTTATTGGAAAATTGGAAATTAATAGAAGAAGCTGGAGAATGTCTTTGTTAGAAAGCTGGAGAATGTACTTAATCAGCAGACAATGATAAAAAAGAGCTATTGGTTTCAAATAATTAAACACTCTATATATAATTCCATGTCTAATCTGTTCCTGGACTATTCTTACCCTGCATGTCTATGCAAATCACTGTTCCAACTATTTACGGTCCAGTTTTCCAAATACATGTTAGTATTCATAAAAGTTCACAATAGTTCCTCTACATACATACATACATTTTATTTATAATGCATTATACATTATGTATTATTCTAATTATATTGTATTCTTATTTCTATTACCTAGGCATTATTAATAACTGTTATATGCTCTTATAAGTTATTATATTATGTAGTTATTATATGTTGTAAGTATATTATAAGTTCTCTGCACATATCTTTTAGGTACTGATCATAAGTGCACACACAACCCATATATATTTTACATATGACTTTGATATGCACTTACCACAAACTCTTACATGCTCTTGGCTTACTTTATTATTTATTTTTTTAAGATTGTATTAAATTGATCATAAACTGTTCAATAGTGTTTATTAATTACTGTTCTGACTGGAGGAGTCTCAGGCTAACATGATCCAGGGCTTGTTAGAAAGGGCTCATCAGGCTTAATTCTAAGACTTCCCCACTCTTCCACAGTGCTTAATAGATCAGATACTGAATACCGCAAAACATCTCCAGTTTTCTAAAGTCTGCAATGCAATTTATTAATATTATTTTAATCTAAGTTACAGCTCTCTAAATTCTCAGACTCTCCTGGCCTCCACCACAAGCGAACATCTCGGCAAGGCTGCTGTAGAGTGCTCTAGAGTTTGACACAAATTTGCGAGATTCCGAAGTCTGTATCTCTGGTTCCCTGAACACTAGCAATGGATTCCACTGTACTGACTAGTCACAATTTTTTAAAGTGGGATTTTTAATCTCGCTTAATGCGATGCAACCCCGTCTCTCTTGTGGTTTCATTTCTGACATCATCAGCTGCCAACGTCAACTGCAAACTTCTAAAAACTTCTTTGTAAAGAAATATACAGTCACAGAGCACCTCCTTGTATTTACACTCATGGTCTATTTTATTAGCTCCACTCACCACATAGGTGCACTTTGTAGTTTGCTTTCTGTGACCACTGATCATTGAGGAACAGGCTAACAAAGTACACAGAGAAACAGACGGACTACTGTAGAACTACAAAGTTCACTTATATGGTCAGTGGAGATGATACACTGGACCATCAGTTTTGATACAGGGTCAGCTATTGTGTCTAAATCTGATAACTGATTCTGTATTCAAGAGGGGTCTTCGGGGAGAAAGGCCGGGGCTAACCTGCTGTAAGCATATGCCTGTTCCATATCCACAGGTTTTCCCAGAAACTATTTTTTCAGATGGCTTCGTTTCTAGGAACTGCAGAGGGAATAAAATTGGAACAGTGTTTGGATACCACTTCCCACTCATGATACTGACTCTTGGAAAACTTTCTCACTTTTGGGAGACCCGTATCTACAGTAGCTATCAATTAATGAGAAGCATGATTTATTTAGCTCTACTGCAGCGTTCAGGCTTTGGTGGCAGGCCTGTGCACTTGAATACAGCTTCATCCTTTTTGGAAAAACACAAGTCTGCAGTCTCTCCTGTTTTGGTGACATAAGACGGAATCTTTTTAGTAGCACCTGTAGCGTTGCTGCTATCTTTAGTTTAATGTATGAACAGTATGAATGGTAAAACAGCATCCTGTGAGGATCCGCCACAAGCCGATCCTCCAGTACAACAGCAGCCTTCTCAGATAAATGAAGACGGGTTTCCTTGACAGCCCAATTTCCAATAGATACGTTTCAACATGTAGAAATGGCTTTAGTGCTCGGTTGGCATTCATCGTGACCACTGGAGGGAATCGACGCGGTTAGCTTTTGGTTTATGGTGACCCTTAGCAGACGTGTGGTTAGAAGTACAGCACTGTAAAGAAAGCAGCTGATAGCACTGTGTGTGCGCGTGTGTGCATGTGTTACCAGCATGCTCTATGCTATTTATGTTCCGATCGCACATGCCTGGCTGCACATGCGCATGCATCTCAAAGCCGCGTGCCGTTTGTGTTCTGACACCATGACACCATGTACCACAATATGTTATTACGGGCCGTGATAAAAAAGAGTCAGGGGATAAACAACAGAGGAGAAGCGGCGGAAACAATCCCATTGATGTCTGACATTACGGTTTGGCTGAAAAGCGTTTTTCCAGACAGTGTTGTCATGCTATCTGATTTTCTGCTGGATTAAAACAGGAGCCTTTCTTCTTAAGGCATGCTCGCCTACACTACTTCAGATGAAGGTTCCTAAATGGTTTTTGCTTTGGGTGTAAAGTCCTAGGCAAAAGACAGAGACCACCCAAACAGCCAAACAAACATTAAGTACATTAAGCTATTCATTTTCTAAAGATTTTTCTGAAGATATTAGATATTAAAAAAATTAGTGTTGCATTTATTGCATTTCATTATAGAACTATGTTGCATTTTCTGCTTCTCACAATCTGAGTTACACCAAACACATTCTGTGATGTGGAGCTCTGCGGTGGTCAACAGCTTCTTTCCTTTAGGTTTTTGTACACTCATCAGCAAAAGCTGAGCTGCATCCAAAAGGAAGTGTTGGATTGCAGTGCTGTTGGAAAGGAAGATAAAGGTTACCAGGAAATAAATGATAATAAATGTAGACTGACGTAGGTGATATTTAATGAGCTACACATACAGGTGACAAGCCACCAGATGTCTTGACATGGACTTGTTGAGGTTCCTAATGGCGTCCTGTGATAATTCATCCCATGCAGCTTGAATATTCTCCCACAGTTCCTGCAGACTGTGCGGTAGAGATGGAGGTGGAGTGACACCGGGCCTGCTGAATGTGTGATGTGTGACAACAGCTCTGGGAGCTGACCACGGTGCCTCCACACACAGATTCGTTGGTCACCTCTACCAAGACAAAAGCGGGTCTCGTCCCTGAAGATGACCTGCTGCCATTCTTTCATTCGTGGCTGTTGGGTCAGTCAGGTACAGCGATACGGCCTTTCGTCACATGCACAGCCAAATGTAAACCTGAAATCATTTGCATATCTCATGGTGTCAACCCTACACACAAAGTTTGTTTCCTTCTGGGACTGCAACTCTCTGTGCAGCATTATGGGTCTAAAGGGATGTGTAGTTATCTTAACCACACTTTTTTTACAGCTACACATCCTTTCAGACCCATAATGGTGATCCGAGTGGAAGGATGGACAGAAGTACCTTGGAATTTGCTCAAATATGAACATGTGCTGTTTTTAAAGAGCTGGCACCACCCCAAATTTTTTTCAGGGCACGTCATTGTCTTCCACCTCACTGCGGGGTACCTTTACAGGGAGAGCAAATTGGCTTCCGGCAATCAGTGGAGCTGCTGCACCAACTTCTTTCCACCGCCACCACCCCCTGTTCACACTTTCATGCTGACATCCTGCTGAAACTCCCTGCCATCCTTGGCGAAACTTTCTAGAACAGCCACTGGATCTGAAGCGGGAGTTAAGCGTTAGATTCTTCTCTCTAATCAGTAGCACTGTACATCAAGAATTGACTAGCAATGGTTATGTTAAAGTAACGTTGAGTAAACATGTAGCTGTTATATGTCTACCTAACATTAGTTAATCATGGTAACCAGTGTTAATGTGTTACTTCATGTTAGTTAGTCAAGATAAAATGTAACCATGGGTTACCATGAAATCTTTACTGACTGTTCATATGATGGTGACAGCTTTAATGGTCTACGAGGTCTTGTAGGAGCTCCGATTCCGTTCCGTGGTTGGTGGTGGATCAGGCAGAAGACAGGAAAAACCCTGAACAGGTCACCAGTCCATCACAGACCAGACATACTGACATACACATCCACCCACACACTTAGGAGGCACCTTACCATCTCCAATTCATGTGACTGCATGTCTTAAGACTGTGGAAGGAAACCCACACAGACACAACGAGAACATGAAACCCCTCCCACAAAAAGAACCCTGGACACCCCAGCTGTGAATCAAACCCAGGCCGTTCTTGATGTGAGGCAATAGCATTCCCCACAATGCCACCATCCCTCAAAATGATCCTCTGAGAAATGGATAACTGTTCTTAATTGCGGTTTTGACTGAAGATGGAATAAATGAAACGTGGTCTCTGACAAAATGATTTAAAGCTGGACACAGCCGCTTGTTCTCCTCCACGTTAAAGGGGTTACGACGCAGCGGCCTTTGTCTGGGACTGGAGCAGCCTTGGGTATTCTGGCTGGTAAGGTACTGCGAACCTGGTGTTGATTTCTCCTCTAATAAACCTGTAGAGTTTCTGCAGCTTCTTCAACAGATCTGGGCACCCGGTTTAAAGCGCTTGCTGTACGGAGGGTGATGATGATGCAACCGCACGAAACACACATTATGAACTTTTCCCCTCAGAATTCATGCTTTTTCTTCCCCCTCTTCCCTTCTCCTCTCCTCACTCTAATCGTTATTAATTTTTTGCTCGGGAGCGAGCGCGGTGGGTTCGGCATGATAAATACGTTCGTTACCTTTCAAAGTAATGAGTTTGAGCGTGAGACGTTAATACGTTAGCGAGACGTGTTGGTGTTGGTATACTGCTCTGGGTTTTCTCCACCCCACCCCCCACCCTCACTCCTTCACTTAATTACGTTAAGGCCATGATTTATGTGCAAATCAGGAGGCCTAAAACACATTATTTCCTCCTGAAAACTGCAAAAGAGATCCATCACTCGTGGATCAGAAAGAGTTTGAGACTCGCTGCGTCATTGTTCTCCCAGTGTCTGTACCCAAGACTGAAATTTATGCAGAAGATATGAATGAGATTGTGGAATGAATGCCATCTTCACCGCCAAGCTTAACCTTCAAACGGTAAAAAATCAAATGTACACAACCTTCCCTTTACCTCAAACATAATCCATCAGCCTAGACATGTTTGCTGTCTGAAGTTATTCCTCTGTAGTTCTACACCGCAACTAAGCGGCTAACACTGCCGTGTGAACCAGACGTGGGGGCTTTTTAGCGAGTGCCTTTTTCTGTTTATGTCATATACACTAAAAGCCCTGACATCATTTATACCCAGCTTATAAAACTTAATTAGTTGCTATCACTTAATACAGGCAAGTCGTTTGTACCATCTGGCCGAAAATTCAAGTGCACTTACACCCATCATCAAAGAATAGCTGCTCCCAGAAGGAAGCGTCAGGCGGCAATGCTAACGGGAAGGAAGATAAAGGTTACCGGGAATAATAAATTATGGTAAATTAATGATATAGGCTGATATGGGACATATTTTTGAGCTACACATACAGAAACAGTGTCTCTCATTATAGGGTCGGGCTGCCATGTCGCCTCAGCATGGAGTTGTAGAGGTTCCTAATGGTGTCCTGTGATAGTCCATCCCATGCAGCTTAAACATTCTCACACAGTTCCTGCAGATTTTGCTGTAGGGGGGGAGGTGGAGCGACACCAGGCCTTCTGGACATGTGATGTAAACATGGGCAGCTGCGTCCTGTGTTGTGCAGTTGCCCGACATTGGTGCTTGGTGCTGGCACCAACAGGATGACTCAGGGAGAGCATCGCTGCTAGCTGATTGTCCGCAGTGGTGGCTGTTGGGTCAGGCAGGGACAGTAATAAGCTGTCCTTTTTTATGACACACGTGCTTTGTGGCATTTTAAGTTATGTTAACCCCAAATATAACAGCACCACTTTATAAAAGTATATGAATGGCTCAAAATTAGATTATTAATGGTTAATAATTAGGTCATAAACACCTTAAAATCATTATATACCAGTTACAACACGTTCATTAAAAGAGCCACGGTGACCTGTTGTTTGTCCAACAGTGAACTTACATCATTTACAATGTTAAAGCTCAGATTTTGATGTTTACTGGTTTTACTGGTCTTCACTATCAGTTTTAACACGTATTCATATTCATCAGATAGAACAGCTCACTTTGGCCCTTTTATTAGTGTGTTATAGCTGTTCAAAACCCAACTAATAGCCATTAATAAAGGTATGTTAAACCATTTATAAACCCTTTATAACTGGTGGTCTCATTTTAAAGTTGTACGAGTTTGTACCAGAGTTAGTTCACTGGTGAATTTACAGTTCTGTTTATTTGCCATTACCAATTTACCATTCTCATCCTGTATTCTAAACTCACAGTACTTTACTGAAGTTCTATGTGCAGGTGATTGCTTTATGGGGCGGGTGCAGGACCCACAGACACTGAAGGAAGCTGGCAAAGGTGGCAAGAAGGTGGTGCCTGTACCAGGTGAACCAACGACAGATGTGAGAGGTGGCATTAAGGCGGTGCCCAAACCCTATGATTTGAGGACAGTCACCAGTGACAGCAGGAGTACATCAATCACTAGAGAAGGCAGGAGGACTGTTCTTCCCTCTCCCCTCCTTTGAAAGATGCCCATGCCACCAAAGTCCAATCAGTGTCAGCTGGTTCTCATTAAGGGCAACGCCAGCCCCTGTGCCGATGCCACCCTCATGCCTCTCGAGACAGTCATCTTTCTGCCTTCTTTTACGGCTGACGTCCTCCTCCCACTGTCACTTGTGACTGTCGCTGGCTCACGGGGTTCTGGCGGGTAGCGGCTGTCTTCTGTGATAGTGGGTCGGGCACTTGGCACACTGTACCGTGCACTTTCTGCTTTCCTGTGTTTGTTTTGTAAAACCTGCATGTATTTTTACATGAAGCCACAATTGTCATGTGACATCTACACAATCTACACCCAGCAGGCACTGTATCAGGAACACCTCCTTGTATCTATACTCACTGTCCAGTTCATCAGCTGTAGTTCTGCAATTACAGACTGTAGTGCATCTGATTCTCTGTATCCAACTTACTCATATTACCAAACATCAAATAAACAAACATTACCTCACCACCGCTCTCTAAACAGGCAATTACCAAACATCAAATAAACAAACATTACCTCACCACCGCTCTCTAAACAGGCTATTACCAAACATCAGATAAACAAACATTACTCACCACTGCACTCTAAACAGGCTAATACCAAACATCAAATAAACAAACATTACCTCACCACTGCCCTCTAAACAGGTTATTACCAAACATCAAATAAACAAACATTACCTCACCACCGCTCTCTAAACAGGCAATTACCAAACATCAAATAAACAAACATTAACTCACCACTGCACTCTAAACAGGCTATTACCAAACATCAAATAAACAAACATTACCTCACCACCGCACTCTAAACAGGCTATTACTAAACATCAAATAAACAATTACCTCACCACTGCACTCTAAACAGGCAATTACCAAACATCAAATAAACAAACATTACCTCACCACTGCACTCTAAACAGGTTATTACCAAACATCATATAAACAAACATTAACTCACCACCACACTCTAAACTGGCTATTACCAAACATCAAATACACAAACATTAACTTACCACCACCCTTTAAACAGGTTATTACCAAACATCAAATAAACAAACATTACACACCACCACACTCTAAACAGGTTATTACCAAACATCAAATAAACAAACATTACACACCACCACACTCTAAACAGGTTATTACCAAACATCAAATAAACAAACATTAACTTACCACTGCCTTATAAACAGGCTATTACCAAACATCACATAAACCAACTTTACTCAGCACCACCCTTTAAACAGGTTATTACCAAACATTAAATAAACAAACATCCCTCACCAGCACCCTCTGGAGAGGTTATTAACAAGCATTAAATAAGCCAACATCCCTCACCACCATACTGCTTCAGATCTAAGAAATGTGTAATGAATAGGTCATTTTGAGCGGAACATACTAGAAAGGTTAAATGAATAAAATGTCGTCACTGACGTTTACACAGTATAGTTAACCTTGGGTATCTGCATACAGGAAAAACCGCACCCACCCCTGCTGTTTATATATATGGTCACATCAACGCACTTGTAGCCTGAGTGGATCTCCTGCTAAACACTCCATCATCCCGATCTGAGGAGGCGCTCCGGCCTGCTGCGCCGGGGCCCTCTGGCTGCGGCTGTTTGTTCTGACAGCACGGGTGCTGCCACATAGCTCAACACTGGCATCCTTTTCCGCCTGCTGTGGGCAACTCCATTACAGACTGTGCAGGAATGTCATTTATCTCTCTCTCTCTTTCTCTCTCTCGATGAAAAAAGCATGAAAAATCCCTCTCTCTCTCCCTGTCACGCCTCAGTCCCCTTCCTCTTCCCATTTCCAGCCTGGTAGTCGAGCACAGAGACAACAACCGGTGTGATTTGCTACACACTTCAGCTACGTGAGTGCTCACCATGAAAACGCGATGAAACCTCCTGATGCTGCTTTCCAGCAGGTTTGTGCCATGTTATGAACATGTGAACCTTAAACACTACTTAAAATCTGGAAATGAATAGACAACAGGACTCACAGTTGTGCTCTGGGCCTCAAGTTAATGGGCCCTAAGTGACTTCTTATACTGCACTACCATCCGGTGGTTCTATCTGGACTAAAATTCTATAAAACTCTATAACTGACTACACAAGAGTAGATGAGTGATTACTGTAAGATGCCTGGCTCAGACATTCAGGTGGGTGGCCCCCATTAGCACGCTAGTCCCACAAAATACTGATGCTGCAGATTCTCTATAAGCTTTTATACTATTGCTTGTTCTGTTAGAAATTGTTTTGTGGTGAAGGCACCCCATCACCGAGACCGATACTGTGTTTAAGTATTGGCAGTAAAACCGTTAAAGTATCAATGGAACGGTAGATGGGCTACTGTCTCACCCTACCCATGCTCTGCCTGCAAATGCATTCTTTTCAAGGCACTGTTGCTAGGTTGGACAAGCTTTACAGGATCTATGGCTATATATAATTTACAGACATGCCAAAATATGTCATTCACAGCACACTGCAGAGTGATTAGAGTCGGTACACATCATTTACCTTTGCCGGAGTAAGATGCTGCACTACTAAGCTGGAATATGGACTGTGCTAACTACCAAGGGTTTAACAACAACAATAATTACAAAAACTAGGTAAGCAACTAGGCAGATTCATTTTGTGGTGCTCAAATTTCATGCAACATATTACTGCCATTGGAGCAAAACATTGTATCTTCAAAATGGCCTCCTTTCTGAAAAAAGAAAGAATGTTAGTAACTTGGAATACTAGAAATTAATCTAAATAAACAAAAATAAAGGTAATTCAGTGTAAAGGGCAGCTGATTACTTATGCTTTTTGAATATGTAGTGCATACAGGGATATCATAAAAAGTTATAGATTTTAATTGCAACTTATAAAACAGACCTTGGTCTAACAGACGCAGATCCACATTTGCTTTTAGTAAAGATACAGAAAAGCGTTCAATCAGACTGCACAGTGGCCAGCAGCCATGCTCAAGACACATATTGTGTTTCAGAAAGCGATTGCACCGATGTTGAGGCTGCTACAGCACTCAGTAATGGCCGACATGTTTTTGGGCTTCTTAACGTGCTTGTGGTTCAGCAGATGAGAGGAAAGCCCACTGCATGTAGGCTATTCAGGTCACTGCAACTGCTGCATTAGCTGCAAATCCCCTTTTAGAATCTGTGTAGCATTTTAGCAGTTGCAGTCCTGATGTTGTAGTCCCATCCACACACCCACTTCCCACATACATGATAACGATTGTCACCACACAAATAAGCACACTGGACGAAAACATTTGTCACAGTGTGTGTGGTAGTAAGGTGGTAGTAACCTCAGGCTCCTGCAGATGGTGCTACAAGAGGATGATGGGGCCATTAATATCTGTGGGGTGGGAGTCATGGGATTCATAGATAGGCCATAGTGTGAAGGAAGTAGCTGAATTTGTGGGTGTGTGGAGTGTACGCTCATACGGTTCTACCAGCAGTGGCTACAATCCCAGTCTACAGGAAACTCTCCCTTAGAACTGTGCCAGGGAAGGCATCCACCAAATCTGACTCAACAATGCAGTTGTTTGAGGAAAGAGTGGCTGAACATTGATGTACCTTAAATGTAGGTATTCTGTAAACCCTGAGGCTCAAAACACTTTTGTGGGTGGAGCATATCTAGGTCAACTGCTGGTTAAAGAGTCCACAAAGGAAGGATTTCTCTAAATGTGGAAAAAGCCTCTCCCAGAAGCGAAGGAGAAGTCAGAGAACAGCCTTTATCCCTTTAACCGTTGGGGAGCTGTGTAGGTTACTTCAATAATAACTAAAGTCAAGCTTAGTTCAAGCATCAGCAGGAAGTCAGTCCATGTGCTAATCAGAGCTAGGCCCTGGCGGGAGAATCCTAGCTGAGAGCCCCAGGAGATGGGCCTTCACTTCAGGCCTGGCCCCTTGATGCCCTGCGTGCCTTCTCACACATGCTACAAGCTGCCCCAATCGATTCTGAACCCAGATTCCACCTAACAAGAGGCTTCACACAACACGACTCAGCAAGGGAAGCAAAAAAGAAAGAAGACAGTCGGGGACAAGGAAACGTGGAGCGCTGGGACAGCTGTGATGATGGTCCTTAGGCAAGTAAGGCTAGCAACAGCCGTGAGGCATATGTAGGCCAAAAAGGAATCCGAATGAACCTAGAACCTAGAACAGCGGACAGTAGAAGCTGGATTTAAAAGTTGGGGAGTTAAAGGCCATATTCTACATGTTTATTTCATTCATTCATTTGTTCATTCATTTAATTATTCATTCATTCATTTTTACTGATGACATTTGAATAGGTTTATGCATCAAAAAGAGCCATAATCCATGTTTCAATAACTATGATGTTTAAAATTTAAGCAATTAGCAGCTAAAGCCACCTTACCCACAAACAAACACTGGCAAAATGCCAACATATCTCAACATGCTCGTAGTGTAACAGACACGAAAAGTAACCTGGTCTGGAAAAGAAGCCCACCCCCCAATTAGCCTGACCATTTCTGCCGTAATATCCTTAAGGGATTTAAGGGATTTTTACCATTATATGATCCTTTTACCATGACAAACTTAAAATGAATTACTTATTTCTTACCAAATTCATTTTTACAAAATAATTTATAATAAGTAATATTATATTTCATAGTAAATAAGTAATAGTTTCTAACATTCCTGAAAATTCAGCTTCAAAAACATTTAACAACAGTTACATTTTAACTCCCATTCAGGTTTAGATGCTAATACTGTGATTAATCCAGGTTTAGATGCTAATGCTGTGATTAATCCAGGTTTAGATGCTAATGCTGTGATTAATCCAGGTTTAGATGCTAATGCTGTGATTAATCCAGGTTTAGATGATAATGCTGTGATTAATCCAGGTTTAGATGCTTAACACTGTGATTAATCCAGGTTTAGATGCTAATACTGTGATTAATCCAGGTTTAGATGCTCAACACTGTGATTAATCCAGGTTTAGATGCTCAACACTGTGATTAATCCAGGTTTAGATGCTCATACTGTGATTAATCCAGGTTTAGATGCTTAACACTGTGATTAATCCAGGTTTAGATGCTCAACACTGTGATTAATCCAGGTTTAGATGCTCAACACCGTGATTAATCCAGGTTTAGATGCTCATACTGTGATTAATCCAGGTTTAGATGCTTAACACTGTGATTAATCCAGGTTTAGATGCTCAACACTGTGATTAATCCAGGTTTAGATGCTCAACACTGTGATTAATCCAGGTTTAGATGCTCAACACTGTGATTAATCCAGGTTTAGATGCTCATACTGTGATTAATCCAGGTTTAGATGCTCAACACTGTGATTAATCCAGGTTTAGATGCTCATACTGTGATTAATCCAGATTTAGATATTTAGACTATGATTAATCCAGGTTTAGATATTTAGACTATGATTAATCCAGGTTTAGATGCTCATACTGTGATTAATCCAGGTTTAGATGCTCATACTGTGATTAATCCAGGTTTAGATGCTTAACACTGTGATTAATCCAGGTTTAGATGCTCATACTGTGATTAATCCAGGTTTAGATGCTCATACTGTGATTAATCCAGGTTTAGATGCTCATACTGTGAATAATTCAGATTTAGATGTTTAACACTGTGATTAATCCATGTTTAGATGTTTAACACTGTGATTAATCCAGGTTTAGATGCTCATACTGTGATTAATCCAGGTTTAGATGCTCATACTGTGATTAATCCAGGTTTAGATGCTCATACTGTGATTAATCCAGGTTTAGATGCTCGACACTGTGATTAATCCAGGTTTAGATGCTCGACACTGTGATTAATCCAGGTTTAGATACTCATACTGTGATTAATCCAGGTTTAGATACTCATACTGTGATTAATCCAGGTTTAGATACTCATACTGTGATTAATCCAGGTTTAGATGCTCGACACTGTGATTAATCCAGATTTAGATACTCAACACTGAGATTAATCCAGATTTAGATGCTCATACTGTGAATAATCCAGGTTTAGAGGTTCATACTGTGATTAATCCAGGTTTAGATGCTCGACACTGTGATTAATCCAGGTTTAGATGCTCGACACTGTGATTAATCCAGGTTTAGATACTCATACTGTGATTAATCCAGGTTTAGATACTCATACTGTGATTAATCCAGGTTTAGATGCTCGACACTGTGATTAATCCAGATTTAGATGCTTAACACTGTGATTAATCCAGGTTTAGATGCTCATACTGTGATTAATCCAGGTTTAGATGCTCGACACTGTGATTAATCCAGATTTAGATGCTCAACACTGAGATTAATCCAGATTTAGATGCTCATACTGTGAATAATCCAGGTTTAGATGTTCATACTGTGATTAATCCAGGTTTAGATGCTCGACACTGTGATTAATCCAGGTTTAGATGCTCGACACTGTGATTAATCCAGGTTTAGATACTCATACTGTGATTAATCCAGGTTTAGATGCTCGACACTGTGATTAATCCAGATTTAGATGCTTAACACTGTGATTAATCCAGGTTTAGATGCTCATACTGTGATTAATCCAGGTTTAGATGCTCAACACTGTGATTAATCCAGGTTTAGATGCTCATACTGTGAATAATCCAGGTTTAGATGTTCATACTGTGATTAATCCAGGTTTAGATGCTCATACTGTGATTAATCCAGGTTTAGATATTTAGACTATGATTAATTCAGATTAAGCTATTCAGAGGGTTATTAAACTAGGTTTTGATACTCAGACTGTGATTAATCCAGGTTCAGACACTCAGGTGGTGATCAATCCACGTTGAGGTACTCAGACTGTGATCGTTCATTGACAGCAAACAAATGAACTAGTCCTAAATTCATATCACTTCGGGCACTTGTGATAATCATTAGCCGCCTTGATAAAAACCGTGCTTAGGACCCCCAAAAGAACAGAGCTGCCCCGGAACCGTATACACAAAGACTACATAATTGTTTAAACGTTCAAGTCTGCCTGCAAAACCAAGTGGCTAATGGTGTCTCCCATAATTAGTGTGTGCGTATTGACAGCATCATTAGAGTCACACTGTGTACCCGCCGCGCTGCCTCTTCATCCTTATCCATTCGCTTTGGCAGCCGGGCTCTGCCTGCCTCTTCAGTGACATTAGCTAATCCTCACTTGCCAAGTTAGTTAGCAGATAATAATCAATAGCAACTTCAGCTGTGGATACAGCGTTTAGGGGTGAGCGAAATTCTCCCTGTCCACCCTACGGAGGAGATAAAATATAATTATCACAGGTGAAGGGATATTATGCACTCCTTTCTGCAGTTGTGCAAAATTATCCACCTACTCTTCATAACAGAGGGAGCGAAAATGGTGATGAGCTAGCAGGGCTCATGGCATAAAACACATACTGAAGGTGTGAGGAGAAAGCAGGGCCACTGAAAGCAGAACACATGCAGGTAACTGAGTAAAACACTCAGGTAAAGGGTCCACAAGGTGTTTAAACCAATACCATGGAAGAACCAACCTGCAATGGATGGTACCTTAAAGAAGCATCTATGTAAATGAGCCTCCAAATCGGATACAAGGACTCGGGTGAAGCCCCGAGCCAGCATTCGGTGATGGATTGACCAGCACTCGTTCATCTCTCCTTTTTTTCCCCGCATCCCTCATTTCTCCCATAGAGTCCCAGTCATTTTCGACCCAAACCAAGCAGTAATGCTTTCCTTTGCCCGAGAGCCACCAAACTCGCGTACTCACTAAGGGCAGGTCCCCAGACGCTAAACCACAGTCATACCGACCCGCACTCGTTTATTCATCTCTCGTTCCTCTCATAGAGTCCCAGTCATTTTCGACCCAAACCAAGCAGTAATGCTTTCCTTCACCCGAGAGCCACCAAACTCGCGTACTCACTAAGGGCAGGCTCCCACACGCTAATCCGCAGTCATACCGACTCGCACTCGTGTATTCATCCCTCGTTCCTCTCATAGTGTCCCAGTCATTTTCAACCCAAGTCAAGCAGTAACGTTTTCGTTCGCGCGAGAGCCACCAAACTTCGCGTACTCACTAAGGGCAGGCTCCCACACGCTCCCAATCCGCAGTCATACTGACCCGCAATCGTTCACTTATCCCTCGTTCCTCACTGAGCAAGCTGCGCAACCATCCCGCGTTTCCTTCAGGAAATGCACTTTTCTAGTTTTAAGTGTAATTATTTTTCAGCCTAAAACTTACTATTAAATTCCGTTCCTGGCATAGAAGAACATGCAGTGTGTTATGAGACCAAATAGTCCACAATAGAAAATGTATCCTTTCAGATATTGTGCCTGGTTCTATTCGCCACCGCTGTGAAGAATTCAGAGCCTGTAAGTTCCAGTGAGCTATTTCACATCAAACCACTGTGAACTGCTTTGTCTACATCTTACTGAAAAATCTCAACTTTCATACTTTGGCATCACTGTGTTCAATAATATAAAACAATGCGGTTACAAATTAATTTAATATTAAAGATCCATCACATTTCAAATCTGATGTTTCCATAATGAGCAGCATTCTCTTAAAGTAATGTAGATTAGAGAGGATTTTTTTTTTAGAGGGGTTGAAACCTTTCAGGATGATCAGCTGATCGGAGAAGGGGCTGGACTATTATGCTCTGTTCACAAGTTTGCAAAAACACATCATTCCATATCTAATTGTGGTTTGCAGTAGATGAAGCATGAAGCCACGTAAAAGATGGTATGGTATCAACGTTGCAGGTGAAAATAGATAGAGATCAGAGGAGGGTTTTAGCAGTGTGGAAATATTCAGTTTATTTAAGGTGGAGAATAGCAGGAGGAAGATCTACGCTATTATACTTTTGTTGTATAATCCTGGATTCATCTGGATTTATACAACGAGATGTTTGATCTCCATGACTCCCAGAAAAATCAACGTCCCGTTTATTCCTCTGCTCCAACTGATGGCAAAAGTTAAACAGTCCACGTACCGTCAGCAATCTTTAACTAGCAATATACGGCTCACATGCTCTCAGGATATAGGGCTAATTGTCAATTGTATTGTAGCCAGTGATAGCAGAAAGATTATTTGGATTTATATTATAACTATAATTATAAAGAATGCCATTTTCATATCTCAGGAGCCGCAATAATATATATTATTATATAATGGAGCCTTTAGAACCAACACACACACTATCCATGGCACCTGGGGAGCAGTTGGGGGTTAGGTGCCTTTCTCAAGGGCACTTCAGTCCTGACTGTTGGTTTAGAGAAGCAAACCGACAACCCTCCAGTTACAAGGCTAGTTCCCGAACCTCTACCCCACACAGTTCTTGATACAATGTTGTGTAAAATTTTGGTACCACTTTAGAATAAGGCTACCTTTATACAGATTTATAAATGGTTTACAAATATGTTGTTATTGGTTAACAGTTAGGTTAAAAACACTTTACAAATATTAATAAGTAGTTATAACAGATTAATACAACTGACAGAAATGAGCCCCCCCTCCCTAATGTGGTGAATATGTATTGAAGCCGACAGGGTTTATGTAGATTGATGGAAAAGATGAAGTAAGATCAGTAAACATCATAATCTGATCTTTAACGGTATAAAGGTAGGCATGTTTAGTGTTACAGTATAAAACATGTCATTGTTGCCCAAGTTATTTATGTGTTATAACTGCTTATTAATGATTTATGATGGTTTATGATCTAATTAATGATCATTAATAAGCTCTTTTTAAACCAGTTATAACTCTTCATGAAGGTAGCCTTATTCTAAAGTGGTACCTAAATTTTAAACTGAGAAACCCAATATCCCAGAGCTTCTGTGCCTCTAGATAAGTTACACCAATCAGAAGCATTCAAAACGCCATTGCAATTTTGCTCACTCAATTGTAATTGTGCTAATTGTTCAGCCCTGGGCAGCCTCAGTGTCGCAGAAGCTAGCGCTAGCCTTACAGTAAGAAAGGTCTGGGTTTGAGTCAGGGTGTACCCTGCCCTCTGCCCTTTTGAGAGCTGGGATAGGCTCCATCACTCCTGCGACCATGTAGGCTTAGAAGATGTTCAGGCCTATAGCTGACTGACCCATACAGCTCTACTGTAGATAATTCTAAACAGAGTGAGAAAGTGTTTCAATAATGAGATGTTAATATAAATTATTATATGAAGACATATTAATATGAATAATACATTTATATATCTCTATATTTCTAAGACAAGATAACTATAAATAGAAAATGACAGGAACATTAAATATTAAACATCTAATTCTAGCTGGTGGTTTATTATATATCAAGTTGACTGATTAAAACAGGGAAAATTATTAATATGGCAAGTGATTCCAAACTTACAACGTGCTGTTAGGAAAATGACTGAGAATGAGCTGTCCTGCGTCCTGCTGTAGAATTATTCCTGGCAGTGGAAAGAGTTTTGATTTTTTTTTTGAGCGAGCTTCGCTCCCCTCTCCTTATTTTCTTGCTCCTTCTTTCTTTTCCCCAAAAGCATAAAAGGCTGTCACCGGACTGGAGAAAGGCAGGTTTAAAGATCCGTCAGGCTTTTAATGGTCGCATATTCCATCATAATGGTCATGTGATGTGTGAATGGAATGACAGTGTGTTCGTTGAAGCTGTCGTTGTGGGGGACGTTCTACTGAGGCGTAATTCTATCAGGCTGAGAGGGAATCACTGCATGAGCAACGAGACCCCTATGACTCCAAACAAAACACTGCGCATACACACAGTAGTTTCCTAGAGTCATTTTAGATCCAGTGATTATAGAATCATAGAGCAGAAATCCAGAGTGTTTACTCTCGTTTTGCTAAACAATGTAAATGCAATCATGTAACGACATAATAGTTATATAGTAATTACATAGTAGTTACACCACAAAGTCAGTTTACAGTTTATATGGACAGGTTAATATCTGTACCAACATTTACCTGTATACCTAATGAAATGAGCAAGACAGGTCGCAACAATGCCAATTTATCAGACTAAAAGAATAAAAAAAATAAATAAAAAAAATTAAATAAAAAAAATTAAATTAAATTAAATTAAATTAAATTAAATTAAATTAAATTAAATTAAATTTGGTACTCACCAATATTTTAAAACTTTTTGATTCTTTTTTCTGCTTGTTTTAATAAGCCATATAATAATAATAATTAAATAAATCATGTATAAAATAAATGTTCTACATGACTAAAGCGAACTGTATTCACTGAATCCCTACCAGCAAGTTAACAGCACAATACTCACAGTCTCTTACTCTTTGGACTTTGGACACTGTATGTCCAAAAGTATCCAGACACCCCATATAATTAGACAACACAGCTGCTTGACCCACTGCTAACCCACACATTACATGCTATGCAGACAGCTCGCATTATCTCCAAAGAAAAGCCTTGTGAACAGAACCGGAGGCTCTAGAGCAGCTACACATTAGCCCAAGGCCACCATGCCCAATGCCAATCATGGGCTAGATTGATATAAATGCCTCCAGCTCGTCTCTGGAGTTCCATCCAGTACCTCTGGGATAAGTTGGAGTGTTCCAGAACTAATCATCTAACACCAGTACCTGACCCGTATCAAATTAAACGATCAAATGATCAAATGATCAAATCAAATCCTCACAGCAATGTTCCCAGAGCAAAGATTTCCCATACGAGCAGATGCCTACAAACTTGTATAGTGTGAGAGCTTGAAGTTAAATGAAACCTACAGAAAACACAGCAAACTGTCCTCAATAATTATACCTTTCAAGGGACGACAGATAGACTATTCATATTTCCATGCTTTCTGCTACTTCAAGGCCTGGACAAAATGTCACCAGGTTCAGCAAAATATTCAGTTTTCCTAACAAATCTTTATTTATTCATGCATCTGTTTATATATATCAGATTATTTTGAGCTCGTGCATTGGCCAACCAAACGGGAGCAGCTTTTAATGTGCATTTTTGGCAAAGCGCTAAATGTTAGGAGCTTATTTCGGAGGAATAAATCCCTAGAAATGCAGCAAAGTCCGGTCTAACGGCTAATCGGAAGGTTCTTCCTCGTATCCAGGCACTGAGGCGTATTCCTGCCTTCTTTCTTCCCTTATTTTTGGGGGTTTTAGCTGTATCAGGTGTGCACACTTCTGTAATATCTGTAATTGCCTTCCAGCCACCAGCGAGCAGGATGGGAAATTAATTTGGTGCCAGCTTTTCTTTTTTTTTTTTTATTTCTTTTTTCCCGGTAGGGTAAAAAAAGAAAGGGGGGGAAAAAAAAGCCTAGACATCAGAAGCTTTAAACGGCTCCAGCTATCTGCGCATCGCGTTATTAGGTCAATTAATTGAGATGCTTTAATCATTAATTCATGAGACGCCAAACAGAAACATCTCGGCTGAACTTCTGAACTCCTGCTTTTTCTCTCCACAGAACATTCCCCATCAAAAACTGCAGGCTGTTATTGAATATTCTTCATATCCCGCATACTTTCTCCTCAGCTGGATCCGAGTCGCTCCTTTTTTCCCGTTTCTCTAGTCGCTTTAAGAACTGGGGCATTGTTTCATAGTCAGTTATTGCGGTGCGTCTGTCCATGCTTTTCTCTGTTCCTCTCTTCTTCTCATCCTTCTTTTGTTGTTCTCTATTGCGCTAGAGCGGGGCGTGCTAAGGGTTAAGGGTAAAGAAGGGTAACTCATAGTTATTTAACAAAGGGAGTAATTCACGAATGTGTGGCATAAACGCTTCTACTTGTTGACTGAATTTTCAGGCAAATAATTCCATCAAGATCTTTTCTATGAACAGATTTCTTTGGCTTTATCCGTAATCGCCAAGCAGAATGAAGTGAGATCAAGCAGAAGTGCAGCCCGCCAGACGATTTCAAAGGACCTTTTTATTTTTTTGTGTGTGGGTTAATACAAGAGCTACACAACACGTTAACAGAATAAGGTCAGGATGAAACAACCACGAATTATTTACAATTTCCAACATGCTTTACAGGCGCTTCAGCGCTTTTCATGTCTCCTTTTCTTATCAGGGCTAACTTGTTTGGGACAAGGTGCTTCTCTTAACCCAATAATGTCCTGAGGGCCATATATACATCTACTGTACATATACATACACTCACATACACTCATCATCAAAAGAATAGATGCACCCAGAAGGAAGCGTGGGATTGCAATGCTATTGGGAAGGAAGATAAAGGCTACCAGGAGCAATGAATGATGATAAATGTTGGCACTGAGTCGCCGTGTTGCTAATTCAACATGCTAGATGTCTCAGCATGGAGTCGGAGAGGTTCCTAATGGTGTCCTGTGGCAATCCATCCCATACAGCTTGAATCTTCTCACACAGTTCCTGCAGATTTTGTGGTAGGGGTGTCGGTGGAGTGACACCAGGCCTTCTGCACGTCTTCGGTGAAGTTGACGTGGTGTTAAGGGCAGTCTTCGTAATGGTCTGCATGCTTGTAGTCCTGAGTCATTCAGGCAATGGTGCTTGCACTAACAGGATACTCATAGAGGGCATCATGACATCAGTCTGATAATCTAATAATGTCAAACCTATCCACCAAGTTTTACTCTTGTCAGTTGATTGAGTCAACTATTATTGCATCCATGCATTATTATTTTATTATTATACTAATAAAAGAATAAGCCTACAATGTAAAGGAGCTATATGTGTCAGTTTTTGTTTAAAACCATCCAAAACAATTACATGTATCAACAGAATGTAAGGAGATACCTGTTAGTTAAATAAGGTCTATATATATGTTAGCATGCTAACCGGCTAGCCCTGGCCTGGCCTGTCCTGGCTTGTAATACCACTTTGTACCTCAAGATGTTTTCCCATTATCTGATTACTCAAGTGCATGCAAACGCGTTGACTGGATCACTGGCGAAATCAGATTTGCTGCAGTTATCAGATTATTAAGTGCATGTAAATGAACTCAGTGTCTCAGGCGTCAAGTCATGTACACCTAACCATCTAATAAGGTTCTGTGTGGGGGAGCTTTTAGAGGCATTAAGCGTTCCAGACGCCTGGATCGGTCTATCACAACCACTGTGAACCATTCAGGGTACATTTCTCTACAATGGAGCGTTTCACATCAAACCGCTCTGAATGACACCTTAACACCTTTAATACATATCACCCTTTACAGCAGTGGCTACCACCAGACACACATCCACTTACAACTGAGCAGCACTGCATAGACAAGATTTACCAGCAAGTGAAATAATCTCATATCTAGAAGCTATGTCTCCTATATAAGCTCGTTTTAAGGTTACTGTATTTATTTGTAGACTTTATTTGTACCTGTTTAAAGTGATTTTTTCAGAGCCAGACATTCTCACTATATTGGCGGATGATTTGGTCTGTTTCAAACAAATTTCTTAAATTTCAAACTTTATAATATAGGATTCAAGGAGACTTTGTCATTCGCATCACATGTGGTACATGGGGTGGAACGAAATTGTTGTACCCAAGGACCCAATTTCACCCAGGCAGCAGTACTTAAATAGACATAAATATATAAAGATATAAAATATATATATATATATATATATATATATATACACATATACATATATACAAAGAGAAAGAGCAGCAGGAAATTGAAAAGGTAGCAGTGTATTTAAAGTGACTGAGTGTCCTCAAAGTGTCGGTGCAGTGGTTATGACTAAGTGGCGTAATATAATTTATAATAATATTATTACTATATATTTCTTATTTCCAAATGTATCGAGAAACGTAGACTTGCTAAAATGACTTGCAGTAAAACTACAAGTGAATAAATGAGTATTTTACCAATACATTAACTGGATATAAGATCATTTCACTTGCCAAGATATTATCTTTTGCAGTGTGATGGCTGAAGCAACCACAAGAAAAGAGGAAGGAGGCCCTTAAAATTATGAACACTCACACTGTTATTAGTTTAATTGCCCCTTTCTTTCACTCTACATACTAAGAGAGCTGTGCTTTTTCAGTGGAATAATATTAACCTAATATGCATGTATTTGATCAGTGCAGTCTTACTGAGGATACACTGCGCTGCCTCCCGAAACCAACCACTGTTTTATTTATTAAGTTTTCTCTGTATTGGCAGAAATAATGGATGAAACACAGATGATAATTACTGATATATCTATATACTTATTAAACAATTGAGACATACATCGTACACATACAGTACAATCTACTGGGTTTTTGGAAATGTGCTTAGCTGCTTGTACATCCAAATCTATTCTGATGCTGACTGAACCAGGAACAGTGAGGTATCCGACGGATTCTCTGCTGTTAAAACACCTCCCCTCTCTCACACTTTGTCTCTGAGGCTCAAGACAGATCTAATATCAGCTTCCTCTTTTTTCATTATCTCGTTTACATGCATAGATCTCTAGGTCTGTCTGGTCGATGTAGCCGTTAAACAGATGGCTGAGCGAGGGAGACACGTAATGACAGAGCTAGGCTTCCACTTCTGAGTGAAACTCAGCTAGACAAACGAGCCCAAAACCAGACTCTCTATAGCAAAATGGGACACCTTGTTACCTTAGCTAGACCTGGGTCAGTGTCACACGAGCTCTTTTCCATTACTTGAACTTAGCTTCAAACCCCTCATTTGTGCATGGCTGCATGGATGTGCAGGGCAGTGGTGACATGGTGCCCTATAAGCACTAGATGCACGCCTTTTCGTTATTTTTGGAAAGCAATTAAACATTTTCCACTATTTTACTACCCTGTGATGCTTCTCATGGAGTCTTTAAGCGTAAGTAGAATCTTTTATCCTTGTCTTTATCCAGACTGATAACGTTTTGAGCGTCATGTGTTTGAAAAGCCTTTTCACAGTTTATTGCCATCATGATATTATTATTACGGATGCAAGGCTGGCAGTAAGGCTCTGCTAAACTTTCATCATGTCAGGGAAACCTGTTAATATCAACCTACAAAACTCACTTATATCAAAAACGACATGTAGGATCAGCACTGCATTGCTCTGAAATGGCATTGAAGCAACTTGTGTACATTTTATAAACTGAGTGTAATGCTTGATAAAGGAACAGGACATTACTGGAACCCACCTATTTCCACAGGAATATCCACATCCCTATTTAAACAACTGCTTCCTAGTGATGTTCTTCTCCCAGTTGACAGATACAACATACATGATGCTTCAGGTAATGTAGGTAAGACCCAGCTTTCTTTAATGTATACAGCAAACAGCTCATGATCTGGCATTTAGGCTTTTCATGTGATGTTGAGGTTAAACAGTAACGCTGCTTTGCGGCTTACATTGTCCCAACTTTGTCTCTTGTGTGTTTAACGCTGCTAGCATTGGCCGTTGTTGGGCATGTACTTGGTTTAGGAAAGCTAGCTACTTTTGAAAGCACATGTTTGTTTGGAAACCCTAGGCATGCTAGCCTTCATGCCTAGCTTTATTGGCCAATTAGCATGTGTGGTTAACCCAGTGAGCTGTTGGGTGTCCTAACTCACTAGAGACACCAACAATATCCGCAACTCCTTCCACACTCAATTTGTCTTCCAATGTATATGAGCAGAGATGCATTATATAAGCTAGCACATGAGCTTTTCTTTTTCATGTTTACCACCGCACTGCTGACAACAGGAACGAAATGCTGACAGGTGTGGGACCTCAGACCCCGGTGTCTATGATTGGTCAGAGAAATTTGCTGGCACCAATCATTTACAAAATCACTTCACCGCGTCATAATTCATTGGCATGAAGTTGATAAAATCATAACTGGATTTGTCGCTTACCGCTAGTCGCTAAATCCCAGCTACAGATTATGTACTACCGTAGGAACCTGTCGCTTGTCCCTTTGTCACTTGCAAGTGTGAACGTAGGGTAAAGCTGAGGAGATGGACAGTCAGCCTGACTCATCAGAAAGGCACTCAGGCACCGTATTTATCTGTGTCTTTGTAATTATGGGAACAGATTTGATAGAAATATATAAAATGCCTTCACACATACGAGCAAGTCTCTCAATGACCTTTTACCCATTTCTGTTCAAGCGTCTAGTAAAGCATTCTAATGAATTTAAACGTCTTCATTAAAGAAGTAATCAAAATCTCGGAGCTGGAGGGAAAAGTGACTCCACGGCTATGCAAAAGAAGTGGGGAAACCCAGCATGGTGGGTAAACACGATAAATCATGGTAGCGATGTAAACAGTTGAAGGCAAACTAGGCAAAGTGTGTCCCAATTCTGCTCTTAACCCATTGACATCATTACCCCTTCCACTTACCCTTTCACACTGTCCTAACAGTGCACACTTTCAAAAGGACATTAGGGCTTAGGGCAAGAATCGGGACAGAGCCACAGGATCGCAGGACCGCAGCAGTACACATTTAGATGAAGAAGCTTTTTTAAGGCCTCACAAAGTAACTAAACCTCCTGGACCTAGTAACCCGGTTAGCTACTGCTAACAAGCTAGACTGCAGCATAACTGGTTAAAGTCCAGCGAAGAGCTACAGCCTGCAGTTGATAAGAGAGCTGGCGGTGCCATCCATTATCTCAGGTAATCTGCTTAGATTAGCTCACTCTTCAACATCCTTCACTCGGGCGAACACTGGAAAACTGGAGCTGGCTCAGTCTGCTATATTAAGGGAACACGAAAGATGCTGACGGTGTATGGACCACTTTTCCCATGAGCCTGTGCCAGGATGTAAAGACATGGTGTACAGTAATCGTCCTAGTGGGTTAAAAATGACACAGTTAAAATGATTTTACAAGCAAAAGCAATCACAGCATATCTGTAGAGCTAAACTGAATTGAGTCATTAGGGGTCATTAATTCTACATCTATGCACAGATCTAGCTTAAATCCATAACATGTGTTGCTTTCTGTACTTTGATTAGATGAGCATAACTATATGCATAATACATAAAATGAACTAAACCACTCTTATTAATTATGAATAAAGCGTTTACTCAAATCAATATAGTGTAATGTATTTGAGTTCATGAGTACATTTTACTCAGCCGAGGAGCAAGAAATTCAGGGATTGCTGGGTGGTTAATGGGTGGGTGATTGGTGGGTGAGGGTTGGCAGCTTTTATGTCATCTGGTATTCATTACTCTATTCTTGTTTCACCCGTAAATCAAATTCAATAAATAATAAATTACAAAATAAAAGTATCCAAGAAGCTTAACATGGCTGCATTGAACCACTTACACCATCTTTGATCTTAGATCTGCAGATTCTGGCTCTCTCCACCTCCCTTTTATACAGGACAGACCTCTGTTTCGGAGGTGGAGAGACCTCTTTCAGTTATTATGTATCCAAGCTGTGGAACTCTCAGGTTTAGTTAGAAATACATCTCTGTGGTATTTAAAATGTGGTTTGTGTTACTGGCTCAGTCAAACATACACTCTGCTATTACTCAATAAACCAATCTATCAATAAAGCAATGAGAATGTGTTCATATAGGGTTTTTACAGCTCTACAGGACAGCAGTTTATAGAAGAAAAAAATATAAGAAGAAAAAATATAAGGACAGGAGTCAATGTATAGATGTAACGCCCCCCATGAGCAAGCCAAAGACAACAGTGGCAAGGAAAAAGTCACGAAGTGACCATGAGAGGAGTCCAGGCTCACCGGAGGAAGCCATCCTTCTCTGGTTGACACCATATTACTGATGACGACTGTCTGTAAAGCACTTTGTGCTGCCAACAGCATTAAAAGTGCTCTATAAATAAAACAAATATATTATTATTATTGATAACAAAATTATTTTCATTGATAAAATTATTATTATTGATAAAATTATTATTATTATTATTATTATTATTATTATTATTATTATTATTATTGTTATTATTATTATTATTATTATTTGTTTACAGGTTTTGTGTAATTGACAATCACTGGCTAGAACCGAAAACACTAACCCCTTAATCTGCGACTTATTAATAATCATTGGTTGTAATTATAAATATTTTGGTGCACTGTTAGTATATTTTTCCTGTTTAACTGTAAACCAACACAAATAGTATTGCTAATAATGATGCTCATGGTTTGGGTCTATCGGAAGGTCTAGTTGCAAATATTTTCCAACTTATATACATATCTGTTATTGCATATTTTTTATGATTATTATTATCATGATCTTTTTCTCTAGCTTTCTCTCTCTTTTCCCCTCTGAGCTCTCTTGCCCTCCTCACTCTATATTGAGCCGAGTTGTGTGTGCAAACAGGCACGCGATGTGTGAGATCACTTTAGCATGGCCCACTGGAAGATCCCGTGACAGCGGCTACTCTCTCTAACACGCAAACCTCTCTTGCTCTCTCAGTATCTCTCTCACTGTCACTCTCTCTCTCTCTCTCTCTCTCTCTCTCTCTCTCTCTCTCTCTCTCTGACAAAGTGGCGGAGAGATGGAGACACGCAAGAGCTGGAGACGGGGGCAAAATCGCATCAGACCCGCTAGCACTGACCTCATAAATAAGCAAAATAGCAGTGACCC
Organism: Prochilodus magdalenae; assembly: GCA_024036415.1. Taxonomy (NCBI): domain Eukaryota; kingdom Metazoa; phylum Chordata; class Actinopteri; order Characiformes; family Prochilodontidae; genus Prochilodus; species Prochilodus magdalenae. The sequence goes on from JAMWET010000204.1 coordinate 1,119,333, forward strand.
AGTGGTGGAGTGTAGTCTGAAATAGGGGCCAAAATATGACTGGGTTACCCATCCTTAACACCAGCATACATAACCCCAGGTGTTTAATGTAAGAGAGGTCCTGCTAGTAATCCATTATAATGCTTGTGTGGTCTGCATGTGTAGAATTTTGCATTTGCTTCCCAGTCCATAGGCTGTAGAATTGGCTTCTAGTGTTAACTCACTACCTTCCTTATGCTTGTAGAATCAGAATGTTGTAGTTTATAATAAATACAATATACACATTTATTTAAATAAACTTAAACATTCAGAAACATAAAAACTAGATCTATTAACTGTACAATCAAAGGCAGAAGTTTGAACTCCCTCAAGTCAAATATACACATACACGGCTCATATAACGGCTCATATTCAAACTAATGCTGATCCAGGGTCAGCTTGCGGCTTTTATAGAACACTTATTACATGGTATGGTGGAAGCTGGTTTTAGATCAGAGTTCTAACTTTGAAATACGGGATAAATGTGGGATAATGTGTGTGATTTTCTAAATGAAAGTTCCTGAACACAGCCTATACTGAGAACATGCTTAAATATGGCATTTTATTGCACATTTTAGTTTTTTAATTTCTATTTATTTACTTTGTTTAACATAGTAAAAAAAAGCATACATACTTTTACACAGGCCACTTTTCCCCAAAGTTACATTTAGCAAATAAACTGTACTCGTGTATTAAACTGTGTTTTCTGTAGATGTCTTAAATAAGCTATAATAGCTTAACAATAAGCTATGTAAAAAAAGAAACGTTAGATTTGATTGGTTGATTAAATTTTGCAGAAAATTTGGAAAACTGAAAAATCTCCAACACAATTTTTATTGGAATCACTGTTTTCAAAAATGTATACTACTGTAAATTAAATATGTGATATTAATACTAATACACCTTCCACAGGTTCAGTAATAATTTTGTTAAACAACTGAACATATTTACTAACATTTTATAGAATAGGTATAGAATAGGTATAGAATAAAGAACAGAGCTGTAGATGATACTAAAATGAAAAAAAAAACTGCAGAAAATTAAATTCTAATAAAATCAAATAAAAACATTATTAAGAAAGTTAAGAAATTGCTGTAAATATCATTTTGTTATTCTCAAAAAACATATATTTTAATGTTGAATAATAGATCTAGAAATTCAATCTGACTGACAGCATTTCTGTCTACACTCTTTAAAAAAATAATAATAACAAAAAAAAAATATATATATATATATATATATATTTTTTTTTAAGACAAACTATGTCATATTTTTTAACAGTAGTGTATGTAATATATACATATATATTATTTTTCCTCATTTTTGTTTCATTGTAGTTGTTTTACTAGTTTGCAGTAGATAATTGATGCTGCTGTGCTGCTCCAGTATCTTGCCGGTGTTATGTTAAAATAAATTCAGATAACTATGTAATCGTCTTCTGTATCATTATATATTTTATGGCACTGTGTCATCACTGTGAAATGAAAGCTTGTAGCTCCAACACAGTAACTTTATAAGAGATCCAAACTTAATCTTAATTCAATCCATTAACATAAATACATTCTTTCCCAAGACATTGTGGAGCATTACTATTAACCCATGCATTGTGACACGTTCATAATTTTAATAGTATAAAAAATTTAAATATTAGACAGCAGAAGAAAAGAAAAAGAGAAAGAAGTTGAGACAGTTTGACATTGCAGACGATATGCGGATCCTAAAGCTGTATGCAGTACATGCAGTGAGGTCCAAAATATTTATGTCCAAGACATTAATGACTGCTTTAAAAATCCCTTTGTATGTTTGTGTTTTTAATTAAATTTGGAAACAAACAACAGAAGGTTTAAGAGTCGTGAACACAAAGGAAATGCTTAACATTCTTCACTGTGTCCAGGTCACTATTCAAACTGAAGCAAATTTGTAAATTTCAACCGTATTAAGGTTATGAATTTCACTGAAGAGTGTTCTCAGTGACGCTCAGGTAGCTTGATTCCACTCATCGGAGGCTTTTCCACAAATGTCTGGAGCCTGAAAGTGTGGAATACCAAGGAGTTCTGAAATCCATGAAATGTCACTTTAATTAAGGTTTAATATTTTTAGTAAACTAGAACATCTGGCCCCCACAGTACCTGTGTACCGCTCAGACTCTATGCCTGTTAGAGCTGTGGCTGTGACAGGACTATAGAAGAATTACTGTCATGGTCAAAAGACCTCCAATTAAATAATGTACACTGTTGATCTTGTACAGAGATCGCTTTTTCCTGCAGACTTTATTATCGGTGCACAATTTCTATTAATAACAAATAATTGAATAATTGAAATAATTGAATAAATTCTAAATAAATTATATAAAATATATATATATATATATATATATATATATATATATTTATATATATATATATACACACACACACACACACCTTTGTACGTGGCTGTATAAAAGTTATACAGCAGAGCTGCAGCTTTGACGTATTTAAGCTCCACAGACTTTAACACGTTTCTAATCGGCCATTGAACAACAGACAGAGATCAATACGGGCAGGCCGGAGGTGTGTGTGTGTTTTCAGTGAACGGCCTACGATGAACTCTCAGCCTCCTGCTCTGTGTATCCTGCTCTGCTGTAACAAGCCTAAAGGGTCAGTGTGTGTGTCCTGACCTGCACAGGTGCATACAAACACTCCAGTCGCAGAAATAACAAAGTGCATCTCTAACTGCCGAAAGCATCCGGCTCTCACTGCTGCTCCAGGAAAACTGAGTCATGGATATCCCCATCACACATTCACAGTAAAGAGATCCAGACCTCCAGGACTGAGAGGAAGTTATACAGGACACCAGATAATCTAGATGGGAGATAAGTTGTGCTAGTCGACACATACTGCTGTGGCATATTGCTAAAACCGTCAATTGCGTTTCAGTGACACGAGCAGCAGGTTCAGCAGACGGTTTTAACTCTGGTTTAACAAGGTCCCCCTACGCTGTCACTCTGTGATTCCATGCTTTATTTGATGTTTGTGCAGCTGTTTTAATGTGCCTCTCGTCCTGTGAGTGCCTTCACAGCTCTCGATAAAGGCCGCTGTGCTTGCCTTTCATTCTCAGTGTGCTATCTAGAGGGTCTACACGGAAGATCTAGGGGAAAGCAAAGGCTGTGCCATGAACCAAGTTTTGTCAAAGACAGAACGTTATAACGGCCGACATGCTACTGCTCGTTTAGAAAATGGCATTCAGATCACTGTATCTATGTGTATTGTATGGTACAGCACTGTCTGAAAGGCCAGAGTCTGAACACTGAAAGCCCCCACCTCTACTGTTCGAGCTACCCATGTGTTAATATACATTTATGTCCATAGCTTTATTGTTATTATACAAAAGACTTTGTGTTGAAAATATACGCTGTAATAGATTATTTCCTATTTACGTTTGAGGACTTCACCTACATGTAGATCCTGGGTATGCAGGTAAAACGTTGGGTATGCAGATCTATACATATGCATTACATTGCATTATATGCATTGTACATGACGCCATTAATTACTGTGGTGTTTGTTTATTTATATTTATATTTATTATGTTTACATCTAAATGTAATATAATTTTTGTCAGCATTTGGTGTATCCACACTTTGTCTGCGTTACAATTTCAGTTTCCAGGAGACCTTTTTTGATTTCTTCAGAGAAACAAAAGTTCAGTCTTAGAAGTTGGTTGGGAATTTTGGAAATTGTTTATGCTATATTTAAGGAGATCTGATGGTAATTTAAAGTTAACCCACATGCATTGGGAAGGAGAATCTAAAGAGTTTCCAGAGGGTTCAGGGTTCAGAAACATTATTAAGAGCTACAGAGTAAATGGGGCTGCTACCAAGATCTGCAAGACCTGGCAGACCACCAAACCTGTCACCATCAGATAAACAGTGCTTCTTTCATCTTTCACAGAGAGGAGAAAATCAAGCTCCACTCTTGCTTTAGGTATATGTGTTTGTCCACTGTAAGAAGACAACTCGGCACCATGGGTCTGAAAGGGTGTGTAGATGTCAGTAAGCCTACCACTGAGAAAAGGAGATCAGGAGAAGATCTACAAATCAACAATGAGCAACGGACCGGCCACCCCAGAGTCCGGACCTTCGGGTTATTGGACATCATTTTTGGAAATCAGGAAATGGCACCAGCTTCAGAAACTGAACTTTGGAGATGTGGAAAGTTCAGGTGTGCCGGTGATGGAACTGAACAAACCCATGTGTTGGCTGGAAATGTCTAGGAGAAACCCACAAACGAACTTTGTTGTCGGAACCAGCTTACAAGATCTAGAGCACATTTCTGGTTGTTTGTTTATATATGTGTTTTCATATGTGTTAATATTTATTTGTATTTTAATGTTATATGCTGTGATATGGTTTTAAATAATGCAAAATATTAAGTAATGCTTAGTTGTCTGAAACTATTGCACAATATATTGTTATTTATATGAATAAAGGCTATGAATAAAGAGTATATATACCACCACTATCCAAGGAAACACGTATATCCATTTTTCTCAATTTTTACTTTTATGCATCATTTGACCACAGCAGCTGCTGTTTACACTGTGTGAAAAATTCATGATGACTGGACCAACAGAAATGATCCAAAAATGTCTGGAATTATGTCTGGTTCCATTGACTTACATTAACATTAATTAGGTTTTTGCCCTCTCCTGTAAAGTTGCAGTTTTGGAGATACTTGTTTTTCTTTGGGCAGCGATGATAAATTAAAGGTATATACATATGTATATACACATATATTTGGATTACCAGTTTGCCACAGTTTCTACCTATACACTCAAATATAAGTTTTGACAGTGGACCTCAAATTGCTAAAGCCCCCACACATATATATACACACACACACACACACATTCCCTCAGATTATACACACACCTCCCTGCACTGAGAGGAAGAAGTTTTGCCGCTGGACCACAGGGTGCATTAAAAGTGCCGATGCACCCCTCACACACACACTCACCCCCGTTTACACCCACGCTCAACATGCCACTGTCTGTACTGCAGGCAAAAACCCACAAACACCCACATAGTACCCCTCTCTGGTAAAGGGAGCCGTACCTTCATTGTTGGATGTGGCTCTGGAGCCCAGCACCTGTAAGGATATAGTCCACAGGATGAGAGGCAGCAGCCCTGGATCTGATGCCATCGCGCTGATGTGGAGAGAACCTCTCTCTCCCTCTCCCTCTCTCTCTCTCTGCCTCTCCCTCTCTCTTGCTCTCTGCCAGCGGAGAAAGCGGAGCACAGGAACTCAGAGCGCATTCGGCTGACTTCAAAACTGCCTGCCTGTGCTGGGGGAACATGCAGCGCCGGCAGGCTGAGGGGGCGGGGCCAGTCCTGTCTGTCAGTGCTCGGCAGCCAATTACCGCACACGGCTTGGCACATGCACAAGTGCAACATTGGAACACTGAAAGCCCCCACCTCTTCTGTTCAAGCTACACATGTGTGTATATACATTCATGTCCACAGGTTTACTGTTATTCCAGCAGAATATTATAACTAATGGCTTTGCATTGAGAATATATGTCACGATAGATTATGTCCTATTTATGTTTGAGGGCTTCATCTACATGCAAATCCTCAGTTGCGTATGCACATTTATGCGTATGCATTGCTCCGTATTAATATGCATTGTACCTGACGCTATTAATAATGATTTATTACATTTATTACAATTATGATTTAGTTATTATGTGTACATATAAATATAATATGATTAAATATGATTAATTTTTGTCAGCATTTGGTGTATCCACTCTTTGCATATGTTACAACGTTTATTCTGTTTCCTAGAGACCTTTTTTTATTTCTTCAAAGAAATCTGCAGGCATATCTTTCCACATCTCCAACAAAAGTTTAGTCTTAGAAGTTGGTTGGAAATTTTCTGATAGTCATGATCCAAATATTCTAAACACATACAGTGATGCTGAGGTGTAGCCTCTGCGGTAGTCACTCCATTATTCTAAGAACACCAGCTTGGTTTACTTTTCTCAATAAGAGCACCTTTCCAGCTACACATTCTTTCAGACCAATAGCTTTGAGTTGTCCTCTCACAGTGGAAGGCTACACCAAAACAAAACATCTCCCAAAGATAAAGGCTTTAAGTCCTGTGTATTTGATAATGACAGGTGAGGGGTCCCGTTTGCTCTTACTTATTTTCCTTTGACCTTCAATTTCCTTATGGATGGGGGTCGTCTTATAATTAATGTCCTCTTGAAACTTTAAATAATATACTTTATGGCTGTTTAGCTGGAAATTAAATGAACGAAAGATGGTCCCTGACTTTTGCACCATCCTGTATTGTAGAAATACAGTCTATTACCATGAACGATAGTTTTCCTGTGCTCTATAGAATGGAAACCCATTCACCGACTGCCCATTGATTGTAAATATGAGCAATGAACCGGCCACCCCAGAGTCTGGATCTCAACGTTACAGAATGTCATTTTTGGGACTATTGAAATCATGAAGGCAGGAAGTGGCACAAACTTCAGAGACTGAACTGTCTCTGGTGTGGAAAGTTCAGGTGTGCTGGAATTGAACAAACCCATGTGTTGGCTCGAAATGTCCAGGAGAAACCCACAACCAACTTTGTTTTTCAAACTAGCTCACAAGATCTATAGCACTTTTCTCGTAGTTATTTTTGTATTGATTTAATTTTGTTTTAATATGTTACATATTTATTTGTATATTAATGTTATATGCTGTTATATGGTTTTAAATAATGCGAAATATTAAATAATGCTTAGGTGTCTGAAACTATTGCACAATATATTGTTAATTATATAAATAAAGGTTATGAATAAAGGGTATTTATTGTCACTATCCAAAGAAACACATGTATATAGTTTTTACTTTTATGCATCATTTGACCACAGCAGCTGCTGTTTACAATGTGTGAAAAAATTTAAATTAAATAAATGAAAGATGGTCTTTGACTTTTGCACTGTCCTTATGGAATTAGAGTTTATTACCATGAACAATAGCTTTCCTGTACGCTATAGAATAGAACCCCGTTCACCAACTGCCCATTGGTTTCAATTACACATCTTTTTTGAGTCACTGAGGTTTTTGCTCTTTTCTAAATTCGGGTAGACACATGCATAAAAATGACTGTCCATGGTAAATGACTGTATGCTGCAGATGCAGGCCAGGTCAAAGACCACTGGAGTATTCCTTTAAAGCAGGTTCTGACTTTATGTTCCATCTCCAAATAAGAAATCTACTTACCTAAATAAGTGCCACTCTATTATGCAACTGTCTTGTACAGCTTAAACATTTTCCAAACTCAAAAAGATCCAAACTCTCTAATTTCATGCCAGCATTCATCACCTTAATGGGAAAAAGGTGAGAGAATCTGTTTGTGTCAGAAATCGTATTATTTACTTCACACGTGAATGAGAGGTCACATACAATCAGCAGAGATCAGATGAATTTCTCCTTTCATAGCTCCAGGCGCAAACATGATGCATATTGCATATTGGATTATTGTTCGCTTCTTATCGGACTTCGTCTCGTGGCCACATCTGATGCGATTAGTCCTTCATCCTTTGTTGGGAAAATGTCCTTTCTCTGTGATAACATTAAAAGGCAAAGCAATGCACAGTCCTCTAATCAAAACATCCAGAGTGTAGTGCACACGCATGGTAAATGGCTATGGTATGGATGTTTCCGGCGTTGGAGGAATATGGCAGAAAATCAGAATGTCTTCAGACTTCCAGCCACTGACTCAGTATAGTCAGCAGATATTTCCACCCGTACTGCTTAACATTATTCCTCTGATGCCGCCGCTCCATTAAAACAGCACGATATTACATGCATGCCATATGAATATGCATGACCTGCTTCACTATATGGTTGAGTTTCTGAGTGCCAGTGTGAAATCTGCTGAAAAAGATCTGCTGATTGAAGCAGAATTAGAAAATAATTACCATATAAAGCTAATGATACAATTAAATGAGATGTCTCTGTTGCTTAATTGACATGCCTTTCAAGCTTTTTATTTTTCCAGCTTGTACTTCAGCTTCCATGCCAAAATAGCACCACTGTCTTCAGTGCAAAGTTCTATCCCTACACCGGCCAATCTGCATCATGAGTGAATTCCAGTGAAAGATTCCAAACCTCAATTGTTGACAGTGTATGTGAAATGCAGAGACTGAATAAAGATATCAGCTTAATGTTTATTCGTTCAGTAACACTGAAACTGACGTCTACAGCATGTCCTTATAAAAGGACAGAACTAATTCAGGTCAAGGTTTATTTATTTAGTGTTTTTTGCAACAGATGTCACAAAGCAACTTTACAGAGAGTCTGGGTCCAAGCCTCCAATGAGCAAGCCAAGGACTACTGTGGCTAGGCAAAACTCCCTCAGAGCAAGAGGAAGAAACCTTGTGACGAGCCAAGACTCAAGACTCGGGTAAATCATGGTTGGGTAAACCATGCTCGGGTAAATCATGGTTGGGTAAACCATGCTCGGGTAAACCATGCTCGGGTAGACCATGCATGGGTAAAAAAGTGCATACAAGAAAGACCTGACAATCCATCAGCTTAAGATCAGCTTTCTTTAGTGAACGACTGTAAGAATTTCAGGTATTTCATCAGAAGATTCGGGGAATTCAGATAAATCTCTTTGTTCAGATAAACATCTGTAAAGAGCCTTTATGTCCAAAAAAGAAAAAATAAAATAAAAAAGACTTTATGTCTTATATTTATAGGAATCACGTTCTGGGTCAATGAAATTGGTTTATGTGCACATGAAAACGTAACATGTCAAAAGAAGACGAGCTTATTCATGGATTCTTAGCGTTCAGAGACATGTCCATTTCAGGCCTGGACTCGACTAGGATCATCTGGAGGAAGGCAGGTAGAGCAGGATGGGGTTAATGCAAACACTGACTGATAATCACACATCAAAGCATCAGTGAACAGATCAGACATATTGTTCCTGACTTTGTGGGTAAATAGACCACAGCATAGAAATATGTACCGGGCACTCATGACTGGCAAGTGTCTTTTTCTGAATTTATACAAACAATATTTCTTTTAAATAGCAGATTTGTGTTGGCTAGTTTATGTTTATGAACAGAGACCTACAGATGCAGTACGGTGAAAGAAAATTCTTTTGTGATCCAGCGTTGCAAATCAATCTTTAACTGAAACTTGTTTGCCAAACATTAATTGTTCTCCTTCAGTGTTCTGTGCTTATGGTCATTTGAATAGACGTCAGTGTCAGACTAATGAATGAGCTTCTAGTAAAGACTGGTGGACTGAGAGACACTAGAGTCTCTTCACCTACACTGAGCTGATTAAAGAGTCGGGTGTTCCAGCAAATGATAATAGGACATTACAAGAAGCCGTAACAATCCATGCTACTGTTACTCTCCCTACTTAAGTACGATCTGAAGGTAAATACTTTAGTATGTTACCCAGAATACTTAAGTACATCTGAAGGTAAATACTTTAATAGATGTTACTCTCCCTACTTAAGTACATCTGAAAAAAGGTAAATACTTTAGTACTCTTACTCTCCCTACTTAAGTACGTTCTGAAGGTAAATACTTTAGTTTACTGTTACTCTCCCTACGTTATGTACATCTGAAGGTATTCAATTCTTAGCATCCAGAGAAACTGTGTACATTTCAGGCTCTCTACTTAAGTACATCTGGAGGTAAATACTTTAGGACTGGGTCAACTCTCAAACACTGACTGATAATCACATCTGAAGGTAAATACTTGAACAGTCAGACTGTGTTCCTCTCCATACTTAAATAGCACATCTAAAGGTAATTATTTAATTTTAATGAGCTTCTATTAAACTCTGGTGGACTGAAGTACATCTGAGTCTATTCAAATACTTTGAGTACTGTTACTCTCCAGAAATGATAATAGGACTTAAGCACATCTGAAGGTAAATACTTTAGTACTGTTACTCTCCATACTTAAGTACATCTGAAGGTAAATACTTTAGTACTGTTACTCCAGCGGAGATCTAAAGGTGGGAACCTCTACTGTTACTGGAGGAATATTTTACCTTGGGGATCTCTACTTTTCAACACCAAATCAGAGACAGGCCTGACTGCAGTCCAGACCATAAATGCAGAATATGAGGTAGCACAAAATATGACCAAAAGGTCATATATGACTGCACAGCTGGAGGTTTGTATAATGGGAGAAAGAAAACAAATTCTGCCTACTCTGCGTCTTCAACGCTGGATCACCTTGCTCCTGACCCTGTGTTTTTGGAACGTGTTGCCGAATTTGGAATGAGTATATATTTACAAAACAATAAATAAATAATAAGAAGAACAACAAATACTGTAGTTCACGGGCAAACAGAGCGCACTGATCACTGCTTTCTGTCCCTATGAGCATTTCACGTACGGTCCCAGCTGAGGTTTCTAAGACTGCGCTCAATTCCATAATAAGGACACAAAATAGAAGCAAATTGCTCCTCTCCTGTGCAGATCTGCTCTCTTGCCCACTCTCTGCAGCTGCTGGGGGGAACGGAGAGACAGAGGAAGGAGGGAAAAGAGGTTGGAGCCAAACGCAGGGGCCGCTGCCTGCCTGCCAATGCAACACACACACATACACACCCTCGGAATACAGGGAAGAGTCTGTCTGGCCTACAATCACCACCTCTCTTCACCCGGCCGCCCAAAGCCCAGCTTCGAACATGCCTATGTGCAGGGCTCGCACTGCCAAGGCATTTGGATAGTGCTGAATCCATCCATACGGGCAAAGTTGATATTTACAGAGAGTTGGATATATTGTATTAAGCTGCAGTCATGTGCGTTCAGGGCTTGCAAGGCAGCAATTAACACAGGCCCTGCCCACTTAAAACATTCTCTCTTGGAAACTGTTGTTAGGTTGGACAAGCTTTACAGAATGTTGGCAAAAACTGATTTACTATTGAACAGTGCGGTTAGGATTTCAGTCTAGGAATTTTATGCTAATGTTCCCGAGTGGTGCCACCATCTCTAGAAGGAGATTAGCAATGGCACAGCATAACTGACCTCATGCTCTCTGAGGGAGTAGGCTGACCATCAATCCCCTCTACCACTATCACCCCCACCACCTGTCAGGTAGCTGACGTAGTGTGAAGTTAGCATTCCACTCCAAGTGTGTTGAGTTGTCCACTGTGTTGAGTTGTCCAGTGATGTTGCTTCAGTGTCAGTTTGACGAGATGTGGTGGCACTTCACATTCCTCTGAGCAAGCTTGTGTTTGGCTTCAGACCTACCTGGTGGGTGGATGCTGGCCTACCTAGTGGGTGGATACCAACCCCAACCCTAATTTCATAAAAGTTGGGAGAGTTTGTGAAATGTTCATGTCTGCATTCATCAGTATTTCACAAACTATCCCAACTTTTCTGAGGCAGTGATTAGTAAATCCTCTTTGGCTGCCAAATTAAGCCGTTAGTAATTTAACAAATTTGGGAACACAAGTCTCCTCTGCTTACACCATTCTCCATTGGAATACTTTTACGGTCTATATACTGTAAGTCAAACCTCTGAAAGTCTGGCTCATCACAAACTAATTCACAGAGCATATATAACACCTTCCAGGAGATACCAAATGAAATACATTTCTAGTCACTTCTGCATTCTGCACCTGGTATATGTTCTGTGATTGTTCTGAAGTAGCAGATGTATGGATCTCCACTGTAAACTAATTATTCAAATTACTTGATGTCAGCGTTCCCTTGGCGCCGGAATTGTGTCTGTTAAATGATGACTCTACTCTTCAGCTTTCCTCAGTTCAGGAAAGATGTTAACGACAGGTGGTTTTACAGATACTAAACATTTTTCTGGATATCTAATATTTAGTATATAGTTCTAAAGGAATACCATACAACATATACAGGGGTTGGACAATGAAACTGAAACACCTGCCATTTTAGTGTGGGAGGTCTCATGGCTAAATTGGACCAGCCTGGTGGCCAATCTTCATTAATTGCACATTGCACCAGTAAGAGCAGAGTGTGAAGGTTCAGTTAGCAGGTAAGAGCACAGTTCTGCTCAAAATACTGCAATGCACACAACATTATGGGACATACCAGAGTTCAAAAGAGGACACATTGCTGGTGCACGTCTTGCTGGCGCATCTGTGACCAAGACAGCAAGTCTTTGTGATGTATCAAGAGCCACGGTATCCAGGGTAATGTCAGCGACCACCAAGAAGGACGAACCTCCACCAGCATCACGTAGTGACCTGGCCACTATCCTGCAAGAAGAATGGCTTAAAATCCCTCTGACCACTGTGCAGGACGCAGTATATGTCATTCCCAAGACGAACTGACGCTGTACTGGCCACAAAAGGAGGCCCTACACCATACTAATAAATGATTGTGGTCTAAAAGCAGGTGTTTCAGTTTCATTGTCCAACCCCTGTAGGAACTAATGTTCATAAAGCCAAGCATGAACCATCAGTAATTTGGAGAATCTATGTGATTCTATTCAGGGATTTTAGTTTTTACTTGAACAATCCAATACCTATTTAAATACCAGTCTATCTGGCTGCTTAGTCTGTATTGCTTTTGTTTTTATTCTTGATCTGTGTGTATTCTTATGACTATATGCTACCATCTTGCCTTACTTTCCCCTTACCTTCCCCTTTCCCCTTCTATAACTGGTAATAAAAGTTTGATCACAAATAACAACAGGGCACAATATTTGATGTTTGCATTCTAAACGTCTTTTGTTAATATACACTCCAAATTTGATGCCAGCAACACATTCCAAAAAAGATGGTACAGGAGCTTTGAAAGGCTTTTTGCCAAATCTGCTGTTACACAAGCCTCCAGCTGTGCACTTGCTCAGCACTCCTGTCAAATTTTAAGGTTATCAAGAGACATAACACATTTTCAGTGGGAGACAGTTCAGTACTGCGGTAGGCCCGTCACCTGCGCTCTCTGATTACACAGTCATGCAACACCTGCAGAATGTTTCCTGGTGTTGCCATGTTGAAGTAAGCTTGGGTTTCCCTAAAATAGAGAGCTGTAGAAGCAGCATGTGTTCCTACAAAACATGTTCAGGGAAACCCAGGCTTATTTTAACGTGAAGCTTACACAGTTGTCCAGGTTGCTGCCTAATGCCCCTCCATACTGTAACAGATCCAGGCTTCTGAATTTTACCCTCATGATAATCTGAACGATCCTTCGCTTCTTTGGGCTGGAAAGCAACTTTAGGAACATTATTTTAAAGCTTATCTTTAAATCTTTGCGTTTACTGATAATCACATTTTTACACACTCACTTACTCCTCCAGGCCCCAACTCCCGACGCTAACCACCATCCTCACCATCAAGTCTAACTAGAGTATGAGGAGGGTGCCAGGGGAACGGTACACTGTGCACACGTCACAGAAAAGATGGGTTTACAGTCTTAAACCATTAAGTTATAATGGGGTTTTATGTTAATTTTTTGTGGGGGGGGGGTTGTTTCGGGGACGGGGTGGTGTTTTGAAGATTTCACAATGATCCAAATCTTAAATTGCCCTTGTTCCGACTTTCTTGGAATGTGTTGCAGGTATCAATTTCAGACTGAGCCTATATTCATAAAATGAACAATGGAGTACAAAAGATAAAGGTATGAGATATATTGTCTTTGTAGTGTTTCAGTTTAAATCAAGGTTAAAGCTGCTTTCTGCTTTTAAATAGGAAGAAATTGGTTTTAACATCATAAAATTTGCCTCCACTGCATCAGTAGCTTGTTTATGCATCAAAAAAACTACATTCAATCTACAAAACAAAAGAGATTATGGAAATCATGTCTATATGAATAATTCCAGGCGCTCTGAATGAAGAATGTTTCATTATGACTTAGAAGGTTTAGATAAGCCACAGCAAAAGCTAACAACAGAGCTAATCAGAGCAATGTTAGATGCTGGAGGAGACTCTTACCAAGCCATAATGACAACATATGCATAAATATATATCTTTACACATACCGGTCTGTATTCATAGGACTTCTCAGTGTAGAAGTGCAGATCAAAGATCATATTCCTCATTATTTACTATGAGGTTACTGACAGGAGCAGGTCCTAGATCCGCACTCCTGAAACTTAATCAATACAAGTCAATGAGAATCAAACAGCCCTGGTTAATGTGACTGGTTAAAACACCAGCTGTCAGCAGCTATGTGAAGAAAAGCTAACTAGTTATCTGACCTGATCTGATCTTAACAGTTTACATTGTTAGGTGCATTACATTGATTTTTAGAGAATACAGTACCCCAGGTAAGGTTTAGCTAATCTTAGAGCCAGTATTAGTCTGCCAGTTAATAATTCTGACACTGAGCTGAGAGGTTGGTCTTCCACAGAGTTTAATATAGCACTGTTTTAGCTTCAGGAATGCAATAAAAACAGCAGCACCCTCCAGATGATCTGGATAGCGGGTGTCAGGCATTATATGCTCCTCAGCAACAGCTTTCACCATCTTTCAGGAGTTCTTCCTTCATCTGACGGAGGAAGGAGCGTTAAGAGATGACATTTATTATCTGAGAGATGTGTCAGAACTTTAGAAGTAAATGTCCATGGCCTAATCAGTGGCTACTAAAAATAAGATGTTGTTAGAATAAAGAAATAATTACCTGTCATGGTCCATTGAATCCATCCCCTCCTCATCCAAGGATAAAGATCAAAACCAAAGTCGGAAAATCCGGGAAAAAAATGTTGTTTATAATTCCACATTTTATATATGCTTATCACCAAAAGAATAGCTGCACCCAGAAGGAAAGGTTGGATTGTAGTGCTGTTGGGAAGGAAGATAAAGGCTACCAGGAATAATAAATGATGATAAATGTAGACTAATATGGGTAATATTTATTAAGCTACACATAAAGAAGTAGTGTGTTTTAGTATGGCGTTGGGCCACCATGTCTTGGTAAGCAGTTGTAGAGGTTCCTCATGGTGTCCTGTGGTAATCCAACTCATGACAGTTTGGCACAACACCATGGCAGTCATTGGCGTTGTTGACGAGGTGTTAAGGACGGTCGTCGTAACAGTCTGCATGCATGTAGTCCTGCGTTGTGCAGCCGTGCTGCTGCCAACTAACAGATTGGGAATCACTGCTCACTGAATGTCCACAATCATGGCTGTTGGGTCAGTCAGGTACAACGATAAGCCCCATCCCTGCTTATGTCACATGTTTTGCCGAGCATGAAAGCTGAATCATTCGCATGTCTCAAACCAACCCATTCCTGTCAGTTAATGGCAACTATTTGTGCAGCTATCATAAGTTTATAGACAATAAAGCTAAATCTATCAAACTACCAAAACTATCTGCTATTTTCGGTTCTGCACAGTAGGTCCTCCTTGCCCTGAAGCAGTTTTGCAGATTCTTGGCATTCTCTTAAGCAGCTTCATGAGGAGCCACCTGGGATGTTTTTGAAGAAGCTCCACATATGCTGAACCTGAAAACTACTTACGAGGACTTTTTTCAGGAATAAAAAAGCTGATTCATGCATGAACTTTACTACTAATATTTCTTGGGAAACGGCTTTCATGCATTTATGCATATAAGTCTTTAGAATCCCTACAAGGTTATGAAAATCAGATCAACAGTAAGGCATGGCACATTTCCTTGTGGTTAGTGTGAAATTGCCAAGTACAAATACTTCTTAATTACTTTGGTGTGAGCAGAGAGGGGGCTTGCTGATTCGACTGGATAGTCAACTAGTACAACATCACATGACGTCTCATTCTACTACACCTGCAACTGCAGGTCATGTGCAAGTTGTAACTCTCATGGCTGACGTTAGCAAAACCAGTTCATAAGTGCTTCTATTAGCATTGCTGGCTTCAGGTGAAGGATAGATGTATTGGGGCAAAATGGTGATGACTTAAAATAGAATGAAGGGAACATTCCAGGATTTAGCCTAACCTCTTTATTATAACGGCCAATACCATGGACAAGAACTTCAACATGTTTCCCAGTACCAGAGAACCCATTAATCCAAGTTATAATGGAAGCTAATGAGCAGCTTCTGGGTTCTGGCAGTAAACACTGTGAGAAATACATGGTACACCATCTATGCCATTACATTCTTACTATGCAGGTTTTAGTATAAAGAAGATAAAGGCTGTTCATCTGTTCATCTGGTTTTATTCAACATTCAAACCCTGGAGCAGCCCAGCAGTTCTGGTTTCATTCGCCTTTTTGTCTTTCTGGTGTTCCTGACAATCTAGGCAGGGATTTTGAAAGCTAGCACCTGGTAACGAGCAGCTGAAAAAAATCCCACAGGAAAAGTAGGCCCGTAATTTCCAGATTTTTTTTGGGCTGGATAATTCAGGAACAAAACTCCATTCACTTCAAATTCATGAAAATATGTCTCAGGAAACTGGATATAAGATATTACACACATAAAGATGGAGAAAGTGAACACAGGAGGAGTTCAAAACATTATTAACCGATATAGAAAAAAACGGCACTCCAAACTGCCACAATCAAATAAACTTCTACTTAGAAGAGAGAATCCGCACAGTGAAAGTCAAATCCTCACTGTCTAAAAAAAGAAGGAATGGCAACTACAGAAGTGGAAAAAACTTTTGGTCAATCCATCATTAAATTGTCACACAGTGTAAACAGCAGCTGCTGTGTTCAAGTGACACATAAAGGTGAAAATCAACAAAAATGGAGATCTATTTTTTCAGTGGACAGTGACGATGTGTTTACATACTGTAACAACTGGGTTGAGGCGGGATGCAAGTACATAGTGGATTTATTGGAATGAGTCCGGGTAACAGGGGTCAACACAGAAGTTGGTGGTTGGTGTAGCTCAGCGGGTAACACCATTACCTGCCAGGGAGCCACCACCACAAGTGGGAGACTGGGGTTCGAATCCCGGTCTGGGTGACTATACTGGGCTACACCAATAAGAGTCCTTGGGCAGGACTCCTAACACTACATTGGCCTGTAATATGATTAACCTTGTAAGTCGCGTCAGCTAAATTCTGTAAATGTAAGTTGGTATTATCAACGACATGTCCATAAATTGAAAGCAGAAACAAAACTATGATAAAGAACAGAAGGCGGAGACAGACAACAGCTCAGACTTAACACAGGGGACCAAGGAGACAACAGATCGGAACAAACACAGAGCAAACAGCAGATCGAAACAAACAAAGGTACAACAGATCACAACTAACACAGGGAAAGAACAGAGACAGGGCAAATAAAGGGGTCTTAATACACGTCCTAATGGGTAACTGATAGGTCTCAGGTGTGGGAGTGGGCGGAGCTAGGGAAAGCAGGAAGAGCTGTGCTATGACAAAGTAACCATAGGGGGCGTTGTGAGACACGAACAAGGACAGGCAGACAGATAGAGATGTAACACATACATGACATCTATAGTACAATTTATGACATTGTACATAAAAACTTCAAGACAGTTGGCTGTTTAAATGTGGGGAGGATATAGACTGGTTTAGTTAGAATGGGCTGAACCTACCCCACCATGTGGAGGCTGTTCTTTAGACTGTCTGGCTATTAAGTTATTTACAAGCTTCCAAATGGTGAATTTTGTGACACATGCGAAACACAGTAATCTAATACACCAGTAATAAAAACAAGAGACGTTTATGCTACAGACAAGAAAAATACCTACATTTAAAGATGAGGTTGCCATGGCAACATGAGAACATGAATCACGGACTTGGTACTTGAGCCTGTACAACTACACTAAAATATCAATGTTACTCTATTGTTCCCCCTACTTAAGAGGGACCTTAATCTTTGAAGGAAATAAAGCTCCATAGTTGTTTCAGGGCTGAAAACATCCACAAGTGTTTCTGTGCACCCTTCCTAAAGCTATGGGTCTGAAAGTAGGTGTAGCTGTCAAGAAGTTCCTCACTGAGAACAAGAAACAAAGAAGAGAAATCTCTCAGAGCAACAGACTGACCACCCCAGAGTCCAGACCTCAGCATCATGGATTACATTACATTTACAGTATTTAGCTGATGCTTTTATCCAGAGTGACTTACAAGGTTAATCATATTACAGGTAGGCCAGTGTAGTGTTAGGAGCTTTGCCTAAGGACTCTTATTGGTGTAACACAGCATAGTCACCCAGACCGGGGCCAGGATTCAAACCCCAGTCTCCCACGGGTGGTGGTGGTTCCCTAACAGGTCGTGGTGTTATCTGCTGAGCTACACCAACCTTACACTTAGGATTTCTTGGATTGTGAAAAGCGGAATGTCCTAGGCCGTTCATTAAAATCCACAGCGCTATTTTTCTACACCTCCAACTGAACGTTGGAGGTGTAGAAAAATAGCGCTGTGGATTTTAATAAAATACTGAAACAAGTGTATAGAAAAGAGGATCCTCTATAAATCCATCTGGCATATTACATTAGCAAACATGGCGGCCCAACGACATACTCAGGGACACTACTTCTGTTTGTGTAGCTCAATAGATATTACCCATATCAGTCTAAATGTATTTATTGTTCCTGGTAACCTTTATCTTCCTTCCCAATAGTACTGCAACCTGACATTTCCCGCTGGATTCATCTATCCTTTTGACGGTGAGTATATAATTAGGTGTTGAGGTTTTTTTTATTAACACTAAAATAGGAATATCTTAATGATGCTTGATGGCACCTTGAACTAAAAATGAAATAAATGTAGAGTGGGCTCTGATATTGCTCTGATTGTAGTCTATGAAAGGACGTGTTTCACATGAATATTGTTTTTGTTTTTGCTTTATGTATTTAAGCCCAGGAAAACCCATCAAATGTGTATTAGCAGTGGTAATAGGCAACTTGGCAGACTGCACTTCCTTTAAGTACAGCAGCGACTTGTAGTTAAGATGTTTGTTTAGAACTGATATAATGAAAAACGCTCAAACTCCTAGATCTTGGGTCCGGATGTCAACCATGACTGGGTTTTACATGTTATCCTGCCTTTAGCCTAAATATAAAGCCAGTCCTGCGATGAATAAAGTGATTCTATTTCATCTCTCCATAGCCGCCTTGCCAATACTGCGATGTAAAGCCTCTGTGTGTTTGTGTATGTGTGTCTGAGAGGCTTCTTTAGCTCCTTAGTTGCTAATCCCCGTGAGGAGAGGAGCTTGAGTCACATAGCTGCTCTGCTTTCATTTGACATGTACGGCGGGGGGAAATAAAGCGCCAGTGGAAATGATGCTACCTTATTACCATTTAAAGTTAGGCCTGTTTTCAGATTCGAGTGACAACACAGCCGTTCTGTTTCAACACTTGAGCACAAAGACCATGAACTAGACAGGCAGTTTCTCAAGCTACGGAGAGAGAGAGAGGGAGATCTCTTGTAATCAGTGCAAGCCATATGTCTCCCAGCAAATAAGCTAAACCTTCCTCATTAAAATCAAGGATATTTCATTTCTCGTCAAGGGTGGGCCTCTGTTTGTGGCCGGACTGTCAACGGGGCGTCATTACAGCATGATCAGATTTACAAGCTGTAACGATTGCGATGGAAGAAAACAAATGTCCGGCATTGTGAGAAGGCGGGGGGAGAGGCTCGCGGATTGATGTTCCACATCGACGGACCGCACTAGCCACGAGGAAGCCTGAGCGAGTCTTCAGTCATTACCACCAATGATGTGAAGCCCCCAAGCTGTGTCTCCGTCATTTTCGCGACGCTATTGAAGTTGGTCTGCCAGCACACTGAATTTGATCCACAAACATTTGTTCTTCCTGCTTCCCCTCCAGCAATACACTGCCCTGAAATGTCAAAAGTCTGGGGACAGGTAGCTTTTCAAGGTGTTTTAGAAGGCATGTGTTCTACATTCTTCTTATAGTTTACTCTTTTTCCTCTGAAGATGTTTAGGTACCAGAACCAGTCATTATTCGTTTCTACATGACCGTTTCCAGGGTTGGTATATACACTTATCGTCAAAAAAATAGCTGCACAAATAGAAGGAATCAACCAACGGAGTGAATCTTGGTGGGTAGGTTTGACATTGTGAGACATGTGAATGATTCAAGGTTCATGCTGAACCACATAACAAGGACAGGCCTTATCAATGACCCAACCTCCATGACTGCAGACATTCAGCGAGCACTGTTAGTGCCAGCACCATTGACTTATGGCTGCACAATGCAGGACTACATGCATGCAGACCATTACGATGACTCCAGTGTTGCCAGTGTTACCAGTGTTTGTGTACTGGCATACCTGGTTTGATGAAAAGAGTAAAAGAGCATTTCCAGAAGAAGGACTGCTAAACCAACCATTTTGTTGCTACTGAAGCTAACATCAGTGCTGTTGGTCACCCACCAAGGGACGAATAGCAGGGGGAACTCTTCATGACTAAATAGAAGGTCTTCAGATGATTTCTGCAAAATAACACAATTCCTATTATCTATACTTTTCAAATTAGCTCTCCTATTGGTCAAGACTTCAGGAGCTGAACCATAAATCTAATATATCAGATTAAATACCAGCATTTATAGGAACTGACAGTGGAATAAACCAATCATGTTTTGATTTACAGTCGCAGGAGCAACTGTGTGTAAATGTTAATTTAGGCCTTGTGGAAGTCTTTCATACATCACGGATCATGAATATGAGCCATCAATTAAACCAGGATTCATTCTTGGCAGAGCTTTACTGATGGAGTCACTGTAAAACTGTGTTTTATGAGGTAAAATATGAGTTATGACATATTTTAGATAAGACAGGGCATGTGTTTTACAAGGTTCTACTGTTTATGGAACACAGTTAGCTTAGAAGTCATGTTGGCTGGTGTGGCACAATGGAGATACTGTTATCTGCCAGTGGTGAGCTACCACCCAACCCCAGAATCTCATAGTGGTGCTAGCAGAAAGCAGTATTGTAGCAAACTGGCTTTCTTTCTTTCTTTCTTTCTTTCTTTCTTTCTTTCTTATTTTAAAAGACCTGTGAGCTGTTTTATGCTAACAAAGCCTTTACAGGTGTTTTCCCCGTTCTTTGAAAAACAGCAGAGAGAACGTTTTAAAAGACGACACGTTCTTTCTCCTGATGTCCTAACAATGATGTCGAGGAGTGTGTTCCTGGCGAGCGGGGTGTGTGTCAGCCTGGGAGAGGGTAATGGAGAGAAGCAGTGTCGGTGTGTGTGAGGAGCACCCAGCGAGGACCTGCATCTGTGCCTGATGGGGGGTCAGCGGGAGCAGTTGGCACACGGTAACCTTGAATTACCTGCCTGGCCGGCCCGCGGTTTGCCATTTTGTGGCTCTGTGTGATGGCAGATGGCAGGGGTCACTATGGAAGTCTTGGACATTGGGTACTGGCTATATATAGAGCGGTAGTGACATGGTCATTTAGCGGAATGTTTGTGTTGATTTAAAGGGCCCGTGTCATGGAAAAGCATGCTTGTCTTGCTGTTCGGTCAGGATAAAAGTTTGAACTGGAATGTGAACACTGCACATGTTTCAAAAGCAGGCCCAAGTTTATAAGCTACTGGAATTTAATTGTCTTAACCAAGTAGGATAAGCTCACCATAATTTAAACATATCTAATGTTGCGTAATACCTCCATGAACATGAATCATAGCTGGGATTGGATTTGGCATGGACTGGACAAGACTCTGGATGTAGGCCACATCACAATGTTCAGCCAGTCAAAGAATTGCACAGTCCGGGCCAGATTTGGGCCTTCCCTGCAACAGTTCTGAGAAGAGTTTCCTGTAGACTGGGATTTTAGCCACTACTGGTAGACCCGTATGACCATACGCTTCCATACACCTGCAGATTCAGCTACTTCCTTCACACTTTGAACTTTGGGATGCCCAAATGCAGTCACTCCTTTTAGCCAGTCATTAACACCTGTGTTAATTTTCCACACATTGAACGAGATGTACATTGCAACATCTTCCACCTCTTCTAAATCCCATCACACTTGCAAGAACATGAACAGCGCCTAGCTTAGCACTGGCAACCAGTTCTGGAGGACAGATTCCAACCCAGCATAGAGAATTCCAATTCCAGTCTGGCACCACACCAGCCTTTGTCGACGGTGACATGGTGCTAAGGGCAGTCATCGTAACAGTCTGTGTGCATGTTGTCCTGCATCGTGCAGCCGTCTGCCAAAGGGCTTGGCACTGACAAGATGACTCATGAAGGGCGTCACTGCTCGCTTAATGTCCGCAATCGTGGCTGTTGGGTTGGTCAGGCACAGCAATAAGCCAATCCTTACTTAGGTCCAGATGTGGCAGAAGTACACCTGTCCCTAACCCAGGTAAAAGTACAGTATAGGAAACAAAAGTTGAAGTATGACTGACAGGGGTTGGACAATGAAACTGAAACACCTGGTTTTAGACCACAGTCATTTATTAGTATGGTGACGCGACCAATACAGCGTCAGTTCGTCTTGGGAATGACATATACTGCGTCCTGCACAGTGGTCAGAGGGAGTTTAAGCCATTCTTCTTGCAGGATAGTGGCCAGGTCACTACGTGATGCTGGTGGAGGTTCGTCCTTCTTGGTGGTGTGCTGACATTACCCTGGATACCGTGGCTCTTGATACATCACAAAGACTTGCTGTCTTGGTCACAGATGCGCCAGCAAGACGTGCACCAACAATGTGTCCTCTTTTGAACTCCCGTATGTCACCCATAATGTTGTGTGCATTGCAGTATTTTGAGCAGAACTGTGCTCTTACCTGCTAACTGAACCTTCACACTCTGCTCTTACTGGTGCAATGTGCAATTAATGAAGATTGGCCACCAGGCTGGTCCAATTTAGCCATGAGACCTCCCACACTAAAATGACAGGTGTTTCAGTTTCATTGTCCAACCCCTGTACATTGCTTACTCAAACAGAGGTATGTGCTTAAAAAAGGAAATTAAATAAAAATCTATTTCTTTAAACAATTCATCATATGTTTCTAACATTTCTAACATTATATGTTTTTACTGAGGTTTAGAGCTGCACATCTATGAAACTGAGCATACAGTATGATTTAAACTAAAATACTTCAATTTGTGATGGAAATTGTTGGAAGAAAAATGTTGATTTTCATTTTGGCAGTCAAAACTGAACACCAGATCGAATGATTCCTCAAAGTCACACAAGACCAGAGTGGGACTTTTCAGACCTACATAAGGTAGACCAGCCCACTCCAAACAACACACACAGACACAGCTAATGTCCAGCAAGTACACTGCATGCAAGTACATTTCTAACAGCCATACAGTCCGCACCCTACATATTCCAAAACCCTAGCACCAAACAGTAACCAATCAGAAAGCTGGATTCTCATACACATACTGGATTCACATAGAAATCATACGGCTGCTCACCACAGACACCGCTGTCCAGAGAGGACCATGAATAAGTTACATTAGACAGTTAAACCCGCAAAGATAAAGATGCACAAGCTAATAAACACACACAGCTTACTGCCACGGCGGACAGGCCCAGTAAAGAGGACATGACAGTTACATCAAACAGCTGATGTGTAAATATGAGGAAAAACAACACCGCAATCTAATAAACCCAGATCTGAACACTGCAGGCCAGCACTGCCACAGTGGGCATAGGAGCATTCTGTAATGGCATGATGCCCTGACATAATGCTAGATGTCTGCTTTGGTCTCTTCACAAAGTCTAACAAGCTTCTGTTTTAAGTTTAGAGAGTTTAGATTTACAGAGCTGGACTGATTTAGACTCACTGATCTGTCGAGTCTGAATTTAGCTTCTTATTTGAATTTTCCTTTCTCCACCCAAAGTCATGCGGACACCCCGCGCTGGTCCACCTGTCTGAGCTTGACTGCTACACCCTTTAAGGTGGAATGGAAATGAAGGCTAACTTATAATCCACTACGATACAGTTAGGACAGGGGGGCTGTATCAGTAGAGAGGGGTCGCTGGTTTAACCCCTAACTTACAGTTAGCAGATTTCAGACCCATTGCCTGTGTTAGGTATTGACTAAACAGTCACTTTCTTTGCGATGGTGTTTACATTTACAGCATTTAGCTGACACTCTTATCCAGAGCGACTTACAAGGTTAATGATTACAGGTGGGCCAACGCAGTGTTAGGAGTCTTGCCCAAGGACTCTTATTGGTGTAGCTCAGCATAGTCACCCAGACCGGGATTCGAACCCCGGTCTCCCACATGTAGAGGTAGCACCCTGAGTAGTGGTGTTACCCACTGGGCTCCCCCCAAGAGCATCCCCATGTGTTCCGTTGTGCAAGTAACCAATCACAGGTTCAATCCGGTACCCCTGACCCCTGACCCCCTTTAACAGTCTCTAAGTTTTCGATTTGTGGTTCATTATGTGCTGAATAGAATCGCCTGATTAAAAACGCATTAATAGAGAGATTAAAATAAATAGATCATTAAATCTAAAGTAACAAGTTGGTTTCGAGAACGTAGTGTGTAAAAAGAATGTAGGAATTTTTGGAATGTAGTAGTAGTAAAAGTAAAAAGTATTAGGTGACAAAAACACTCAAGTAAAGTACAGATACCTAAAAAACTACTCACAAAGTGCTTGTACATCTTTACCTGCCACCTCTGCATAGGTTGAAACTTGAATCATTCACATGGCAAACCTACCCACCAAAGTTTCAGCCTTGTCGGTTGATTCCGTCTGCATGAAGCTAACTGTGTAGCTATTCTTTTGATGATGGGTGTATGTTTCCCCAGCTAGTCAATTCATCATGAAGTTTGTTCTACTGTAAAGAACATCTTCCATGTTTTAAATAATGGAGATTTATATCCATCTGATATATCAGTCTTAAAGGCACAGCACTACAACAAGCCCTTGTAAGGGCCAACGGGAGGTCAGCAACTGGTCGTAGAAAAGTGAGTCATGACTTCAGTGGGTGAAAGGCCTTTCAAAAGCTCTGCACTACACAAGCATCTTAATCATGATCGCTGTAATGGCGATGACATGGAAACGTCATTCAAATATTACTCTTCAAAAGATTTGCTCCAGTGGACACTTGTGTTCTTCATTGTGCCTTGCTTGGGGGGCCGGGGAGGCGAGGGGGATAAATTACATATTTCATTTTATGTAACCCGCTTTTGATGAGCTGTCTTATTATAAAAATATAAGCCATATGAGTGGTTAATTGGAGCAGGCAGGTGCTGCCCTACCTTGATTAGGATGGGTACTGTGGGAATAGCAACCCGTAAACCAGCTCGGAATAAGGCGCAGAGATGTTAGCATGTGAATTATGGATAGTAACAGCAGAGGCTCACAGTGGGGAGTTCAACCTTATGTGATGCGGAGCGTACATATGGAGGTGATCTAACGAATCGGGGCGTAGGGGGAAAAGTTGAAACCGAGCCCAATAGAAACTCCAGAAGAGGCTAGAATGGACAGGTCAAACTGAGTTCAACCAGCCACTGAGAGACTTTCTGAAATTGCTTGCCAACTTAAAACATACCCATAAATCACT
Organism: Prochilodus magdalenae; assembly: GCA_024036415.1. NCBI lineage: Eukaryota > Metazoa > Chordata > Actinopteri > Characiformes > Prochilodontidae > Prochilodus > Prochilodus magdalenae. Next base: position 1,144,739 of record JAMWET010000204.1, read on the forward strand.
TTTTCCATGGCCGGATCCGGTGCCAATTTTTAGCTAATCACATTGGGAAGCCCCGCAGCTCAGCTAAGCATGACGAAGGTGCAGAATCAGTGGTGCTCCCACTGAGTCACCAAACAAAAATTAGGCCACAGTGAAAAGAGGAGATAGCAGAAGTCACCAGCAGATTCCAACAATAATATCATCTTTTTATGAATAAATAAACTGTTGCAGTCATATCAAACCCTTGTTAGGCCTGCTTATTCTTATACCATTTGCAAATCCCAGCTCCTTTTTGCACTGTGTGAACAGCTTACGGCGAATGATCTAAGAGAAATGGTCCAAAACTACTTTAACATGCCAGACCAGGCTTTGGTTTTTTAGGTTCCAATCAAAACACCCATTAAAGGTGCAATTTGTAAAATTTTCAGATTAAAACATTGCAAATTAAACTAAAATTATCAACAAAATATGAAGAAATAATAATTATGCCGTTATCTCATTGACATTCACGTATCTTATTGCAGAGATATCCACTGAAGTTAGCATGCTAACCAGATACCCTTCGTTTCCCATATGCCATATCCCATAACCCCTATCTTGTAATAGTGTAATAGTTATGAGGACTGTTCAATATAGCAATAAGGCCAAATGGCCATTTCTTCATTGGCATATCTCACCATGTCAAACCTGACCACCTACCCATCATTCCTGTCAGTTGATTCCTTGTGGATGCAATGGTTTTTGCAACTGGAGGGGCTCACTTGTCACTAAAGGTCCATCTTTTGATCCAGCTGGACCGAAAAATCAAGGCTGTTTAGTACAAAACACAAGGGGCAAGTCCCTCCTATTAAAAATCACGCCCTCCTATTCAAAATCACGCCCCTCCTATTAAAAATCACGCCCTCCTAATAAAAATCACGCCCTCCTATTAAAAATCATGTCCCTCCTATTAAAAATCACGCCCTCCTAATAAAAATCACGTCCCTCCTATTAAAAATCATGTCCCTCCTATTAAAAATCACGTCCCTCCTATTAAAAATCACATCCCTTCCAATAAAAATCACATGCCTCCTATTAAAACACGTCCCTCCTAATAAAAGTCACGCCCTCCCTATTAAAAATCACGTCCCTCCTATTAAAAATCACATCCCTCCTATTAAAAATCACATCCCTCCTATTAAAAATCACGTCCTCCTATTAAAAATCCCATCACTCCTATTAAAAAACACGTCCCTCTTATTAAAAATCCCATCACTCCTATTAAAAATCACGTCCCTCCTATTAAAAATCACATCCCTACTGTTAAAAAACACGTCCCTCTTATTAAAAATCACATCCCCTCTATTAAAAATCACATCCCTCCTATTAAAAATCACGTCCTCCTATTAAAAATCCCATCACTCCTATTAAAAAACACGTCCCTCTTATTAAAAATCACATCCCTCCTATTAAAAATCACATCCCTCCTATTAAAAATCACGTCTCTCCTATTAAAAATCACGCCCCTCCTATTAAAAATCACTTACCTCCTATTAAAAATCACATCCCTCCTATTAAAAATCACGTCCCTCCTATTAAAAATCACTTACCTCCTATTAAAAATCACGGCCCTACTATTAAAAATCACATCCCTTCTTTTAAAAATCACGTCCCTCCTATTAAAAATCATGTCCCTCCTAATAAAAATCACGTCCCTACTATTAAAAATCACGGCCCTACTATTAAAAATCACGGCCCTACTATTAAAAATCATGTCCCTCCTACTAAAAATCACGTCCCTCCTATTAAAAATCACGTCCTCCTATTAAAAATCCCATCACTCCTATTAAAAAACACGTCCCTACTATTAAAAATCACATCCCTCCTATTAAAAATCACGGCCCTACTATTAAAAATCATGTCCCTCCTACTAAAAATCACGTCCCTCCTAATAAAAATCACGGCCCTACTATTAAAAATCACGTCCCTCCTATTAAAAATCACGTCCCTCCTATTCAAAATCACGTCCCTCCTATTCAAAATCACGTCCCTCCTATTCAAAATCACATCCCTCCTATTAAAAATCACGGCCCTACTATTAAAAATCACGTCCCTCCTAATAAAAGTCACGCCCTCCCTATTAAAAATCACGTCCCTCCTATTAAAAATCACATCCCTCCTATTAAAAATCACATCCCTCCTATTAAAAATCACGTCCTCCTATTAAAAATCCCATCACTCCTATTAAAAAACCACACCCCTCCTATAAAAAATCACTCCTATTAAAAATCACGTCCCTCCTATTAAAAATCACATCCCTACTGTTAAAAAACACGTCCCTCTTATTAAAAATCACATCCCCTCTATTAAAAATCACATCCCTCCTATTAAAAATCACGTCCTCCTATTAAAAATCCCATCACTCCTATTAAAAAACACGTCCCTCTTATTAAAAATCACATCCCTCCTATTAAAAATCACGCCCCTCCTATTAAAAATCACGTCCCTCCTATTAAAAATCACATCCCTCCTATTAAAAATCACTTACCTCCTATTAAAAATCACATCCCTCCTATTAAAAATCACGTCCCTCCTATTAAAAATCACTTACCTCCTATTAAAAATCACATCCCTCCTATTAAAAATCACATCCCTCCTATTAAAAATCACGTCCCTCCTATTAAAAATCACGTCCCTCCTACTAAAAATCACGTCCCTTCTATTAAAAATCACGTCCCTCCTATTAAAAATCACATCCCTCCTTTTAAAAATCACGTCCCTTCTATTAAAAATCACATCCCTCCTATTAAAAATCACGTCCCTTCTATTAAAAATCACGTCCCTTATATTAAAAATCATGTCCCTCCTATTAAAAATCACGTCCCTCAGTTCAGTATCAGTGTATTAGTGTATTAGTAATTATTTGATGCAGCAGCTTACTGTGCGTACGCTTTTAGAGTCATCAGGCTCTTCAGACATCTGGTTCCTACTGCCATTGTAAACAATTGTGGCACTTTGTCTTTACAATGTCCCGTTTCATATCATTCCACTACAGACGACTTTGCTTACAGCTTTCTAATTAGACAGTAGGATCGACCCAAGGTGAGGTGGAGGGCCCCTGTGTCCCTTGGGAAACATGGCCATCTATATGTGATGATTTTCATTGATAAAGTAGCATTGATGTAAAATTGCAGCTCTGAGGTGGAGAAACAGAAGAAAGCAGAGCAGGAAAAGCAGGAGACACTAGCTCCGAGGCTGCATTGGGGCTGGGGACGTCTATATGTGGCTCTGATCTTGAGTAAATGTAAAACCAAATGTGCACAGGTTTTGTAAAACTATATCATTTAGAAATGGGCTTTAATTGAATGAAAAAGTGCTGGGGTACTCACTGATGAGTCACCGAACCATCGGTAACCCCTTCTTATCTCCTCCGACAGTTTCAGAACATCTAACAAGACTTTAATTACATTCTTGAGGGCTGCATCAGCTTGCGCATTCAATGTGACATTCAAAGTCAAGTTGAGTCCTCTGGGAGAAGAGAGAAAAAAAAATCCAGCCTTAATTCATTCCACTACGATAGTGTGGCGTAAGTGGGTTGCTGGAGAAAGTTACCTCCAGCTGGCTAAGTAGTGTTCAACACTGTGAACATTTGACTTGTGATGGTTGCAATTACCCTATAACCCAAATGTAGTTGATCAGTCAAGACATGTTTGGTGTCCGATTTTGCATAATCCCAAAAGTAAAGCATTCTCACTAGAATAGGTCACTCTGGAGCAGCTGTATATTAGCCTAAGGTCGTCATGTCTGATGCCAGGCATCAACTACAGAAGCATACAGAAGACCCCTCAATATTGGAAGTGCATTCCAGAGCTGATCATCCAACATCTAAACCTGACCTCACTAATGCTCTTGAAGCTGAATGCAATCAAATAATCACAACAATATTTAACAACATCTAGTTTTAAACCAAAGGTGGTGGATTTACGTTCTCTCTTTTTGCCTCCCTGGTTTGCGGTTTACAAAGTTAACCACTTGAAGTTGTCTCAAGAAGCGCAATATTCATTATACAGTATTCACTGGTGTAGCACATGGTATGGTATTTCCAACCAATGTTATAAAAAGACTAAATTAAAAGCTAAAGATTGTTATTTTTTCTTTTCCTATAAAGTTATTATTTACAGTAACATGTTCATTCTTATATGCTTATGTACGTTCATATATGTTCGCATGTTTCCAGACTGTTCCTCTTTAGATATAAAAAATGGGTTAATGAGATTTAATTTGGGAATAAAGTAAATTGATTAGATTTGTCATTAAGGTACTGCTAATAACAACATGTACAGAGGTTGGACAATGAAACTGAAACACCTGTCATTTTAGTGTGGGGGGTCTCATGGCTAAATTGGACCAGCCTGGTGGCCAATCTTCATTAATTGCACATTGCACCAGTAAGAGCAGAGTGTGAAGGTTCAGTTAGCAGGTAAGAGCACAGTTCTGCTCAAAATACTGCAATGCACACAACATTATGGGTGACATACCAGAGTTCAAAAGAGGACACATTGTTGGTGCACGTCTTGCTGGCGCATCTGTGACCAAGACAGCAAGTCTTTGTGATGTATCAAGAGCCACGGTATCCAGGGTAATGTCAGCATACCACCAAGAAGGACGAACCTCCACCAGCACCAGCAACGTAGTGACCTGACCACTATCCTGCAAGAAGAATGGCTTAAACTCCCTCTGACCACTGTGCAGGACGCAGTATATGTCATTCCCAAGACGAACTGACGCTGTATTGTCCGCAAAAGGAGGCCCTACACCATACTAATAAATGATTGTGGTCTAAAACCAGGTGTTTCAGTTTCATTGTCCAACCCCTGTAGAATGTAAGCATAGCAAAGAAGGAGAGAGACGCTGATTAAAAAAACATAAGTCAAAACTTACTTGTTTGACAACAACAACAACAACCCTTCCCTTATCATTCATGGTGCAGCTCATCCGACCTGTTGGTGCGTTAATTGGTGGGGCTAAAAACGCTCTTTCAGCTGAGTTCAAAACTAAAACCATGCATGTGCTACAGGGTTAAATGCATGCAAACAAACATATTGTTTTTTGACACTGTTGCTGTTGTTAGGGTACAGAAATAGAATATACATTCACAAGAACAACCGATCAGCTTTATTTCGCAGACGTGTGCGTTTACAGTAATGCCTGTTATTGTGCTAATTATGGTAAAATACTATATGTCACAATAACTAGCTGAACTAGTGAAACAGGTGAATTACAGTTGAATTTAAGAAATAAATGACTGTAATTTTACAGTGTTCTTCATACTAATTCATTCATTTTCAGACGTTTTACCTTTTTGTACAGGGTTTTTTTTTTTTTAGAAAACAAAAAATAAAATAAAATACAAAATATTTTAGAAAAGATGCCCCCTGTAGCCGGCGTGGCACAGTGGTGCAGTGGATATCGCTGTCACCTCACAGCAAGAAAGGCCTGGGTTCAATTCCCAGATAGGCATCCAACGTCCTTTCTGTGTGGAGGTTCTCCCTGTGTCTGTATGGGTTTCCTCCCACAGTCGAAGGACAGGCAATCAGGTGAGCTAAATGTGTACATCTGTCCGTGTCTGCCCAGTGATTGTTTGGCAGCCAGCACCCCCCACAACCCAAAAGGATTAGGCAGGTTAGAAGATGAGTGTGAGTGTACTGTAGTCTTCCTCCTGTCATGAAACCTGATACTTTGTGGTGGTGTTGGGGACACATGTGAATGTCAACACATCTCACTGTCCATCAGAAAGGCTGGGACAATTCCGTTTTGTGTGTAAAAGAGGTAAAGAGTAAAATACATTGTAGTTTCTACTGTAGTCCTATATACAAGACAATAGAGACCACCTGGGACAAACAGCATGTGCTGGACGGATGAGTACACATATTTAATGTCAGTGGGCATTGTTGTGTGGTTGTTGGCCAGCAATGTGAATGCCGCCATCGCTAGAATAAAGCATAATGATATCCACTGGGAAAAGGAAACTGTGAAGACTAGCTAGACACTAACTGGTGGTGGTTGCCAGGGGGTGGGTTGTAGGTAGTGGGGTTGTAGTGGGCTGTAGTGGTGTATGTAGGGGGCTTGTAGGTAAAAATCCAGGGTGGCATTTAGGTCCCCATCCAGCCCTAGTGTCCACCTATGACCAGTTCACTCCAGAAGGATGAGAGCTATGACTCTTTTTGGTACAGTGGACTATATTCAAGTCCTTCAATGAGTTTAGTAGAAAAACATCTCCAGAAGAAGGCATTACTTTACTGATCGCTGATTTCTATGACATCCTTTTTCGTCTCTGTTGTTCCTTTAAGATACTTTTTCATTGTCCCAGAGTGAGTATTCATCATTAAAGTAGAAAAGATGATTAGGTTTTATGTAAGCGTTACATAAAAGCTCAGCACTATGTGCATAATTAATGTCTCACTGGCTTGATTGGATCAAATCAAAGGTGCAAAAAATCCCCAACTCTCATTTTTCTCATTTTCTGTCTCCCTCGTCCTTCCATCCTTTATTTTATTACACACATAATAAATAATACATAGAAGTAGTGCCTCTCAGTACGCCGTCAGGCCGCCATGTCTGCTGATGCAACATGCCAGATGTCTGGGCATGGAGTTGTAGAGGTTCCTAATGGTGTCCTGTTATAATCCATCCCATGCAGCTTGAATATTCTCACACAGGTCCAGAGGAATTTGCGGTAGGGGTGGAAGTGGAGTGACACCAGGCCTTCTGGGCGTGTGATGCTTGACACCGAACTGCTCATCTTGTCGTTGACTACGGTGCCTCCACACATGGATTCATTGGTCATCTCCACTAAGACAAAAGTGGGACTCATCACTGAAGATGACCCCATTCTGAGTCACTCCATGACAGCCTGGCATGACACCATAGCAGTCTTTGGGGATGTTAAGGTGGTGTTGAGGGCAGTCATCAAAACGGTCTGTGTGCATGTAGTCTTGCGTTGTGCAGCCGTCTGCCAAGGGTGCTGGCACTAACAGGATGACTCATGGAGGGCATCACTGCTCACTGAATGTCCACAGTCGTAGCTGTTGGGTTAGTCAGGTACAGTAATAAGGTCTGTCCTCAACTTGAACCATTCGCATGTCTCATAATGTCAAACCTACCCACCAAATTTCAGTTTCAGATGATTCCCTCTGGGTGGAACTGTTTGTGCAGCTACTCTTTTGATGCTTCCATCCCTGCTGACCTTTATTTTCCTTCCAAATAGCAACGCGATCCGACACTTCCTTCTGGGTGCCACTATATTTATGATGATAAGTGTATACTGTAGCGTTCAGCCTTTCAGTCAGCCAGCTTTCTGCTACCTGTCCAGCTTACTAGTGAGTGCCGAACATAGAATGTGTAGTTAATGGCAGTCTGTTAAAGCAAACAAAGATGTTCAACTGGCAGTTTATCATCTGGTTGCATTTAATAAACACAGATTCCAGTGCTAACAACTGGGCTTTTTCAGAGTCATTATGAAGCCACAGTCTGCTGAAGCTCTGTGCTGTTTATGCTTGTAGCATTGCTGTTCTTCCCATAATTTCATCTTCACTTCACTTCACTGTACTGACAACCACAAACAACATGCTGTCCCAGAACACCTCGGAGACATTTAATTAGACACTAAACACTAACTTAAAAATGAGCGTGCTCTCTTTGATTTCGCTCAAGACTGTAACAAACAACACTTCAGCTCCCCAAATGAATATATCATTTAGCCATAATCATGAAACCCAGAGGTCGTGTGGAAAAACAAGGTGGAAAAATGGGTTATGAATAGCCTCAAACGTGACTAAACAACATTCATGAAGAAGGCCCATTGTCAGATGCCAGCTAGGTAGACATGACCCAACCCTACACCATAACCATCCTTTCAAAGCCACCGGTCTACAAGCTTAAATGGTTAGAATATCTTTTATACTCAATTAGACCAAGGCTCATATGGTGCCAATGGGATTCATACTCGGACTCTGGCAGTGAGGCTGGGTTCTGAAACGTCCTTCTAGGCGTGTGATGCTTGACACCAAACTGTTCATCTTGTAGCTGACTACGGTGCCTCCACACATGGGTTCGTTGGTCATCTCTGCTAAGACAAAAGTGGGACTCATCACTGAAGATGACCCGCTGCTATTCTGAGTTCTTCCATTACAGACTGGCATGACACATAGCAGTCTCTGGAGACATTGAGGTGGTGTTGAGGGCAGTCATCAGGACCGTCTGTGTGCATGTAGTCTTGCGTTGTGCAGCCGTCTAAAAGCTTCAATGGTTAAAATATCTTTTACACTAATTTAGACCAAGGCTCATATGCTGCCAATGGAATTCAGACTCGGACTCTGGCAGTGAGGCTCGGTTCTGAAACGCGGCCTTTGCTGTGGGAGCTCCTCAGGAGGCTCTTTACCCCTTTAGCGATAGTGAAAGATTGCCTTATCTCCTTCAAAGGCATAGGAAGCTGCCTTGCATGAAAGTGCCAAGCCTCCAAATTCAGCGTGTTGATTAATGTGGTCTTCTTCCCTCATACACTTTGCAAATTAGCTCTGGGCTCTATTGAACGTGCTACTGCACATGGTCAGGATCCTTGCAAACTGTAAATACGGTTGTAGGTGGGTGTATTCTTCCTGTAATGATACTCCTTCACTGCAAGGACTTAGGGAACAGATCCATGACTTATTATGCAGGGATAGGTCCTCACAGGCTGCTAGCAATGCCTCAGAATTAGCCATTCAGTCGGCGGCAGCAGGAGTCTCTTGTCGGAACAAGTCTCCAATATTCCTCCTCTTAATGCTTACAGTAAGTAGAAGGCAATTAGGGACTAATTATCACTTTATCAGTGGTGGAGAGATGAAGTTCTCCCATGATGTACGATCACTAAAAGAGCAACTAATTATGATTAATTACCTCTAAACGACATTGAGGTTTCGTATTCATTGATGCAGGACCTCGACCGCCAATTCTGATTAGCGTTCCCCTCCCGGCCGAGCCTCATTGTTTCTGATATGAGGCGTTTTGATCAAATTCATCGGGGCTGGGAATTTTGTTTTACTTCTTAATTGACAGTGAAACGCTGCTTGATTCTCCGTCTCTTTTGTTCTTAAAAAGCTTACGGGATTAAAAGCTATGCAAATAATTTAGCGCGGGATTTGTGTTCAGAGCATTAAGAAGGCACATTAGAAGTTGTCGGATTTGGCACCCTATTGATTGCAGAGCTTTAAGGATCGTGAGAGGGTCCTAAACTGGTGACCTTTGCAGTACGGGGTCATGGCAATTAAGCGTATGGGGCGGGCATAATGTTTTTGTTGTCCAGAAGTGAAGGCAATTAGATGCTTCTCCACCATCTACAGAACATTATTGCTCCCACGGAGAGGTAAAACAGGGGGCAAGTACTTTATTAAGCCATGATTTAGTTTTTACTTTCTTTGAGGCTGGTTTGATTTCTTCAGTTGTGTAGGGCAAATTATACAACATATCAAATAGTATTGGGGAGCTTTGTTGTTTAGAGCCAGCTTTGTTTATAATGGTGGTTCACTTTATTAGAAAGCATGGCTTTTCACTGGCCACTTTATTAGAAACACTTGTTTTATAGGACACCTGTGTAGGGTACGATTACAAACTGTAGCCTCTATATCATGCATAGTTTGTCTGACAGCCTTCACCCCATTACTGGCCAGCTTCTGACTAGACCAGATATTATTTGAGTGGCAAATGTGGATGTTCATGCTGAACCTTGAACTGTCAAAACATTGGCCAGCGCCTTTAACCCTAGATTTCAAATATTGGTTCAGAATTAATAACCGAATTTTTAATAACCGGGGTTTGCTTTATTCAACTTAAGCAGGGGATTGTGCGCATGAGGGAACGCAACTTTTTTCCAGTAGACCTATGTAGTGATGCACCACTTCAGATTTTCTAGAGCCTTCTAGAACAACTCCTCAACTCTAAATGCACAAAACTACCAATATTAATGTATTTATATATCTCATATTATCAGTGTTTAAGATCATTTTAAGATTATTACATGTATTATTATTATTTCAATTTTTTACTTGTTTTAAGGGATTTTAGTAAGCAATTAAAGTTTATAAAAGTATCAAAGTATTAACTTTTTTATATTTTTATATACACGATTTTCACTCACATACAAATTCGAACAACAACCAAAAACACAAGGTTCTTATCTTCTACTAGGAGCATGCATAAATATGGCATTGTTCTGTAAACTGTAGTTCACAATACATATCAGCGCTTTTCTAGGCCACATTTTATTTATTAAAAATACCAAACACCACCACACACCCACACACCCTGATAGGCTCAGCAAACAAACAGTAATTAGGTATATTAAAATGTGCAGAAGTGTATTCTCTGTAGACAACGTGATAATTACTTTCATTTGGAAACATGTCATTTGACTAGGGTTGCCAAATATTGCAGACTACTGTATAATCTGGCTTCATTTTTCCCCTTTTACTAAAATAGAATTACAATACAGTGTTCCCTGTATCATTTTCACCCTTGGAAAACTGCTAGGTCCTACAGGTAGAGCTTTATGTCCAAAGCCTACAACCTACCTGCTAAAAAGGATGGTGGTTTTCTACTGTTGGGGTGATATCAGAATGTAAAGGATGCTTAAATTTTAATAGGCACCCTGCCACTGATTCTGAACACATGTGATGGTGTATTAATAGACCATAAAGGAGTTCTAGAGCTAATTCCCATTAGGAGGCGAAACCAACAGCATTTAATCCTCATGGGTCTGTTGTTTTCTAGCGTCGAATGTCCTCTGACAATGCACCACTATTTGCATGTTTTTCTTATGAACCTAATAAGGATTGCTCAAGGCTTGTATGGTGGGGGTGTGGGGTCTCACTGTTTCAGCTGAAGAATAAGCCTTTACTGTATAATTGTGTGAACACACTGACATGCTGTTCCACTTAAACTCCGACTTTAGCGACTCTCTTGCTCACAAAGCCGCAGTAAGCTAACACGGAAAGCCGGCTGTTTGTTGTTTTTTGTAATTGTGAAGGTGCATATTATGAAGGTACCTCCGTCTTTATCAGGGAATCTCTAATGCAGAACTAATTATCTGTCGCATGCGGCTAGAAAACACACACGAGTGCGCCGCAGATGCTAGCTAAAGAACCGAACACACACACACACACACACACACCCACACACACACACCTACACACACACGCACACGTATACACATATGCAAGCTAAAGAAGAAGCAGCAAGCAAACAGCCACCGAGGCTGACAGAAAGGACTTCATTAGAGAGGGATTTCTGCTGAGCTGACAGAGACATCCTTACTTTCTCTCTTTCCCTCTGCCTCTCTTCTACCCTCAGCATACAACTCTCTTATTCCTCCCTCGCGCTCTCTCCCACTCCAGCAGCCGTGCGGGCAAAACTGAAAGGTAGGAGGACGGGAGAAAGAGAGGGAAAAAAAGCTTGTCAGCCGTGTAGTAACGGCTTTTTGTCACTTTTTCAGAGCGGGCCTGTAAGCGAGCTAGCGGCGGCAGCGCTAGTTTGTGGGAGGCAGGGTGAGACAGAGTTCATCCGGAGGCTCTCCACTAAAAAGCTGCTCCAGAGAAAAGGGATTGACTCCCAGCTTTGGCACCCCAGCATCAGTTTAGCCACACAGCGCTTTCACGCCGTCCTAATCTAAATACCACCAGCAGCAAAATAAATATAGAAATAAAGACAATAGATCCGTCCATGTGTTAGCGCTAGCTGCTTTGTGTCGGTATGCACATTATTCATATACAGCCTACTTTGTTGCGTGTTAGCATTAGCATTGTGGTGGACAGGGAGGAAAACCTCCAGGCTAATTGTATCTCACAGCCAATTAGCATATCCTGTTTTTTTCTGTAGTTTTTTGGTGAGAAAGCAGTTTGGAGAAGTCGGTCAGTTCGGGTTGCAGAAAGTGAAGTGAGTTTTTGGGGCTAGCAGTGTTTTTCTGAGTTCGCTGGAACAAACGCTGTTGTTGTTATGGAGTTACAGGGCAAAGGTGAACTGTCAGGCCTAGAGAGATGCATCTCCTCACTCCTGATTGGTTACTGGCTTGGAGATACAGCTGTGGAGATGTGTTAATAAACTGATATAGGGTCTTTCCAGCATGTGGAGGATCTTTAACACAGTAATGAAGTGTTAAGGAGCGGCCCAGATACAGTGCATATATCTGTCTGCTAGCTCAATAAGGTCAGCACCCCGCCGACTGTTCTCTCCTGCTGGTCCACCCTCAGACCACCCAGATGATTGTTCTTCATGCAAGCTCTAACTACGTTTTCTCTCCTCCAGGAGCAGGGGTGGCTACTTTCATGTGTGGCTACACATCCCACCGCCAAAAGGAGGACATCAAAAAAAGGGGAGGGTGGGACACTGTTAAACTAATGAAATGCAAGGCATGTCTTCTGACACAGATGTGAGTCGATGGCAGACATAGCATTGTTCACAAGTGAACATTTGAAATAGTTCATCCCTAAAAGAAAAAGAGGACTAATAGGCATCCGTCTAGGTACTGCGCCGGATGGAGGATGGAGAGTTGAAAAATTGGACTGCCCGGTCTAAAACCGAACATGTGGCCACCCTACCAGCAGCTGTGTCTGATCCACTCAGACCAACACAACACACACTAACACACTACCACCATGTCAGTGTCATTGCAGTGCTGAGATCCATCACCCACATAATACATGCTTTGTGGTGGTCCTGTAGGGGTCCTGACCAGTGAAGAACAGGGTAACAGAGTATACAGAGAAACAGATGGACTACAATCTGTAATTATAGAACTACGAAGTGCTCCTATATGGTGAGTAGAGCTGATACAATGGACAATGAGCATAGATATAAGGAGGTGTGGCCAATAATCTGTGTACATTTTCACATTTACATCGCACTTTATTCTGTGAGTTTATTGGTGGGTTGCAAAGCAGAAATCCTATTTATATAGACTCATATAGATCCGGAATTTTCCATTCTCTGATTATCCAAGTTCATGTAAACACAGCTAAAGGAGCACTGACAAAATCGGATTTCCTGCTGGGATCAGATTATTAAATGCATGTAAACATACGCAGTGGTGCGACAAGCTCAACTGGAGCACAGTCAGAGGTACAGCTTGCCTACCAAGATGGCAGTGGGGCTATTTAAGCTGGTGCAAGTTGAAAGGTTTTACTTTTTTAACAGATATTTAATTATTAATAGAGTAATAGATATACTATCTTGACTATTTTGACCAAGTAACTATGATCTGAAGCATCTTCAAAACAGTGGGATAGCTACAGGGTGCTGTAAGTTCTGCTATATACTGTGCCTTTATTAATGGCCTTGGAATTGTGTGTCATTAATAATTGGCTTGATGGTCTCATTTGCTAGTGACTCCACACATATCATTCAACGGCGCATGAATTTGGTACATTAGCATCCCCAGTGGTGATGAATCTGTCATCATATTTCAGACAGAATTATATCATTTAGTATCATTTATGTGTTTGTCTTCCACATGTTGTGTTTTATTGGGATTTGCAGCCCAAGTAAAAAGATCCTGGATTTTGCCATTTCATTTTTGACCTATGCCAACCATGGATGCACCCAGAGGCCTGCTGTAGGCCAAGCTACACAAACTGGTATGTGAACATATTAATGTCAAAAAATGAAGAACTGAAGAAGGTACTTCTCACTACCACACTGCTGCGGCTTGGTATCCACCAGTCAAGGCAGAGCCACGCTCTGCGGCCCAGCGCTTGGAAACCTCTGTATCGGGGGAGCCAAAAGTGGTTGTTCTGTGACATCGCTTCAGAGAACTTGATTTGGCACCTCTATTTTTAAGAGTGCTCTTGAAGGCAATTGCTCAGAGTTGCTGAGAGAAGACTGCAGGTAATTTCTCAAAAGCTGCTGAGAAACGTCTGGCTGAATCATCTCTGACTTGAATCATCTCTTTTCACAAACAAATCATTAATGCTACAACTACGACCACGAGATGTCCTGGGTTCACTCCAGGCGACCATATCCGCCAAAAGCAGAGGGGAAAAAAAGAAGAAACACACAGGGGCCATTTTCTTAACAGCTGGGAGTTCAATTAGCAGCTGATAGGAGAGCAGGGGTTGGACCCTCCAGTTTCCGATTCCTCGTGAAAAGGGGGACGGCGGCACCGCAGGCCAGAATAGAAGAGTAATGTTCTTCCACGCACAGCTGCTAACTGACAACAAAAGGCTTGTGACCATGATTAATGACTGGGGAAGCCTCTCTTTGTTACCAATGCAGCACTGTACCATGTTAAAAGCTATTAAAGTTGTGGGGCTGGTGGGCGGAAGAAAAGAACGGTTAGCGTTCGGAGAGTTAGTAAAAGAAAATATAAAACTTCCTGAAAATCGATATATAGTGAAAATCCAAGCCGAGCCATGGGGAGAGAGAGAGAGAGAGGTGGTCCGTGTTATGTAACAGCATGGGAATGTAAAGTTAATGGGAGATATAGAGTGCCGGCACTAGATTTCCGACACAGAGCTTTTTGGTTGGTGATATTAGAAGGTCCTTCATCTCCAGTATTCTCCATAATAAGAAAGGTCAGAGGTGTCTTGGTTAGTGACCTATTTCCTCCCCATTTTTCCTTCCTATAGCAGTAAATGGAGGGAACTATTTATGGAGGCTGTGATATGACATACTGTCAGGTAAGCGAAAGCAAGGAGAGCAACATTCACAGATTGATTTTCATGTCAGCTTAAAATTTCGAGACTCGAGCTGTAGAGATGCCATGGCAACCTGAGACAGCTAGTCCTTTCTTCATCGTCTCCTACCTGTCATGGTTGATTGTGGGGGGGCTATTTGGAGGGGAGCAAATTAAGGGGTGTTGCAAGTAATGGGAAACATCTTGATCTCATTCTGGATGCACGTGTCGTAGCTGAGGTTGCTGCAGTGCTACATTTTGGTGGGGGGCAAACGTATTAGCTGTTGCACCCAATTGTAGTTAGGTCATGTTAATCAAAATGGCTCGTCCAGAGAATCGCTGCTCCCAGAAGGATGTGTTGAATTGCAATGCTATTGGGAAGGAAGATAAAGGTTACCAGGAATGATGAATGTTGATACATGTAGACTGATGTGGGTAATATTTATTTATTGAGCTGCACATAAAGAAGTAGTGTCTCTCAGTATGGCGTTGAGCCGCCGTGTTTGCTAACGCAACATGCCAAACATCTCCCATGGAGCTGTAGAGGTTCCTAATGGTGTCCTGTGATAGTCCATCCCATGCAGCTTGAATATTCTCACACAGTTCCTGCAGATTTTGCGGTGGGGAGGAGTTACACCAGGCCTTCTGGATGTGTGACATGAGAGAACAAACCATTCACCTTGATGCTGACCAGGGTGCCTCCACATGGATTCGTTAGTCGTCTCCACCAAGACAAAAGCGGGACTCGTCACTTAAGATGATCTGCTGGCATTTTGAGTCACTCAATTACAGTCTGGCATGTCCCAGTCATCATAATGTCATGCAGTCGTCTGTCAACTAACAGGATGACCCATGGAGGGCATCACTGCTCACTGAATATCCTACCCAGTGTGGTTGTTGGGTCAGTCAGGTACAGTGACAAGGTCCTTCTATGCTCATGCCACATGAGTAGCCGAGCGCGAAACTTGAATCACTGGCATGTCTCATGATGTTAAACTTACCCACCAAGTTTCATCACTCCTGGTTGATTCCTTCTGTGTGCATCTGTTAGTGAAACTATTCTTTTGATGATGAGTGTATATTGCAGAGTGCCTTGTATATTTCAACACTAAGCAAACATTTCAGATCACAAATTCTCAATAAGATTTGTTATTACCAATCGTACTCTGAATCCAAAGAATGAGCATCTCTGACATTTAGCATTTTTATTTAGAGCATGCTAGCTGACAGTTCTGGCACAATCTGTCATTGATTCCCACAGTAACAAGCTGCTCGACTGTTGTGACTCATAACAGGCTTCAGAAGTCTTGTATGATACTTGTGTCAGAGCCTTTTAGAATCAGAAGCTGTCCAGAAGTTTTATATGAAAACTCTACCATGTGTTCTTAGACTTTAACAGGCCACATACTAATATGAGACTAATTATCTTGTTGTGAGCTTTCAATCAAGATTACAAGCGTTCTTTATAATAAGTATGGTCATTCTTAATTGGTGGAAGTCATATCAAACACTCTGCCTTGGTTAAACAGAGGGAAGTGAGGTAAATAAGAAACCAGTGGACAACTTAGGACCAGTTTTTGGAAGGCAGCATGAACACAGCTACACAGAGAACAATTAGCAATTCACTGCAATCTCCGTTTCTGCACCCCACGCAAAACACCTCTGCTAAAAAAGAAGCTGGGATGTGAATCTAAAAATTGCTATACAGCACACAGGCAGGACTGTTGCTGAAAATGTACTCTCATCTCTGGTATTCCATTCTACCTATTCGGAGAAAGAAGGGATGCATGTATGATCCCAGGAACACCATTCCTAAGTTTTAAAGGTGGGACCATCACGATTTGGGGCTAGTTCTCCACAGTTAGCACTGGGCAGCTATATATATATATATATAACATATATAAAACATATATACACACATATTCTTCAACTGCACTGGAGAAGGTGCCTGACTATGCTTTGTTATACTGTACAGCCCTGTATTGGTATAATGGCAATAAAGTTGAATTGAATTAAATTGAGTAATTGAGTAATTGTGTAATCAGTGTTCCAATGTCACTTCTCCACGAGTTACTAACGTCGCCTACTTGTGTGCGGTGTCCTTGTGTGTTAGCCTCGAGTATCCGCATGGGAGCGTGTACGATAGCTTGTGAGATACAGTACTTTTAGAACCACAGCACCAGAGCAGTGCCCGGAGTGTGGAATTTTAAGTTAGTGAGCTAGTAGAAGTTGACTGCGCATCCTCGAGACGCGATATGGCAGCACTTAGCGCCAGACTAGTTTAAGCCTTACGTCACTCGACAGCGGGATCAAGACCAGCAGAGGGCCCAGAGCTGTGAACTGTTTTCTAGCTGATGAACGCATATATTATAAAGTGAGAACTTGGATTGAAGACTGTTGTCAGTGACACAGTACCATGACATGATTGTCGCTGTAACAAGAAGAGAGACTCCAGAATAAATGTCGACACACGAATGTAGAAGGACCAGACGGCTCTAACCCTCGCCGCGTAAACACACCGCACAGTGCCCGTAAATGGGAGCGTATTCCCTGGTAGGAAGGGACGGCACAGCTGCGCAGCGCTGCAAGGTGCACTAAGGCGGCATGGCGCGAAAGAAAGAGACAGCGAGGCATTACACAACGGTGGCCTGGTTATACAAGACGAGTGGACACTTTAAGCGTTGGTTAGTGTAGGGAGAGGAGTAGGGGAGGAGTGTAAAGATGTATAGCTTGTGAGCACCTGCGCGTGAAGAAGGACACTAGTCTCGTCTAGTTCCTATTGGTTATCACCGTCCAAATGTAATGCGTAGACTCTGACTCCCGTGCTAGTCCCGTCTAGTAGGCGCGTCGCGAACCTGCGGGTAGGACTTGCGGTGTACAAGGGAACGATATATGTTTAATATAACGCTGGCGTCCGGACAGCGCATCATATATCAGAAACCAATATACACATAGAGTCACAGAGACAATAATGCACATAAACACTTATTCCGAGGGGGGTACTAGGTTGCCCATGGAGTATCAGTGTTGTGTATTGTGGGTAAGTCACATCACACACCACGCTTCACAACCAGGCAAAGGTGGCTAATCAGGAAGGACGTGAATTGTGAAATACCACCCTGATACCCTGTGGTTCATACCCGGCTTTTCCCATGAAAAAGTAAGTCACGTAAAGCAGCAGGAGGCCATCGATTGTTGTCAGACCCGCAACCACCCTACCCCCGTACTAGAACTTTGGGCTCCACACCACTTTCTGGCAAACCGCACTCCTCACAACTTTTAATTGGTAGAGTGTAGCTCCGCAGTTGATCTCCTTTGCATAGATCCAGAGTGCTTCATCCCACAAGCAGAAACCAGATGAGCATTCTGCATCTTAGGTCACAAAGTCCAGAGTGAAACACAGGGCATTTGTATGTGAGGGCAACGGACCCAGCATTATAGAATAACTTTGATTTTGTGTTCTGGCAAATTTACAGTAGCTAATGACAGCAATAATCAGGGATTTCAGGAAATGTAGCAGTACATGCTGGGGGTCCTTTGGCTGCAGAAAAAAAAAAAAAACCCAAATTAGCTCACAACATACTTGATATACTTACAATACTTCTGTGTGTGATTTTTGATCATCTTGTAGTCTATCTCTATACAGAAAAAACACATGTCGGGGCCTACAGATACAAAACAATATTCTCACCAATCTTTAGCAAAAGAGCAAATTATACAATCAAAATATTTAAATCTGAAAAAAGTATAAACAAAATGTCAAAAGACATCTGCAACAAATCAAACATGGACACAAAAAACACAAATAGCAATAGAAGAGAAAAAGAAAAAGTAAACAACTTCACATTACCACATATGCAAATCATACAGCATATGTACAAACAGCTGCCAAGAGTTGTACAGAAAATAAATATTATTCTCCTGAGAATAAATATTATCTATTATCTATCATCATATCTACACTATCTATCTATCTATCAACATATATATCTATCTATCTATTCCTATCATATCATATCTGATCTGTCTGTCTGTCTAAACGTAAGTACTACTTTAAACATGGAAACACATAAAAAAATTAGACATACAATATAATAAAACTATAAGTTTAAAACTAATCTGAAGAACTATGTGTGTAGGACTAAGAAAGCAGCTTGACTAACAGCTCTCTGTATGCAAAACCAGCCGCTCTCGACCCACTACATAGGAGGACTAACATCATTTCAGATCATCACAAAATGATGAATATCTAACTGAAAAAAGGTTATAGAAATAAACAGACGGAAGGAACTTATGTCAAAAAAAACAAAATGGGATAGATGGGTAGTAAAGCACATGACGCAAAGTGTACTATCACACTGGAAAAAAGATGTGCAAGATGGCGAAGTAGAGAAGCAATGTGGTAATGAGTGGGATGGCAAATGACATGATGAACATAAAACAAATGAATATGAATGGGTAACAAGGACAGTTATAACACAGGAGGTGTGGCTTTCTAGCTTCTTGGTTATTATATGGATAAAGTGTTAAGGACTGAACATCAACGGTTATGACGGACTCTGAAACTAGACTGAGGACGAGTCATCACTTTGTAACTGAGTAGAAAAACGCTTACAGAGGTATACCCAAAGCTTAAGGAACCAACCCAGTTATACATGGACGAGGGGCCACAAAAAATCCGACAAAAAATAAAGCAGACGGTTATCAAGACTATTGGGAGAGGTCATTGATAAGTCGTTGTACATAGTATATGTGACCCAGATAGGGGAACAAGATTAATGTAAATAATGAAGGTAAATAGAAGATTTAGATTTAGGTGTTGGTTAGATTACATAATTATGATATTGTAAACATTGTACTGTGATTACTAGAAATAATTTATAGGCATGTATTGAGAGGGTTAAAATTTAAAATGCATTTGTAACAGAATACAGAACGAGATGTTAAAAGTCTGTAATATAGATGAATAAAAAAGATAATATAAAGTAATCTGATTGCTAGAAAGTGATCACCTCATAATCATGTTTTGAGCTGAGTCTTTCAAATATACATTTTTGGTTTAGCTGTATAAATCCTTGCCGATCAGTTTGAACATAAAAAACTAACTACCACTGAAGGTGATTCAGCTTGTTCCTGCAGTCAGCATTTAGCCTTAATTATTCTTATTGTAGTAGCAAGATTTATTTTATATACATATAATTGAAGTAGTAGATAATCTCTTATGAATCATACACAGTAATCAAGCACATGTTCAAGTGAACAGCCAGATAGGGGGAAACCCCATGAGAATGATGATTGCCACACCCAAAAAAAAAAATGTGGCAAGCCAGTTAAAAACTTCATAATGTCATGGAGAGTTAGTAGTCTATATCTAGGGGGGGTGTCCCTAAATTAATGACTGTAGTCAAGATCGGGAGAACATAATTACAAAATTTTTTTATACACTACTGTAAAAAGCTGAAGTTAAATCATCTTAAAGAAAACTGCCTGAAATGTAGAGGACCACGGAAATGAACGTTGTAAGAAAGATGTTTTGCGCTGTATATGAATTAAAACTCAAACACCATTTATACATGACCTTCATTCATCACATTGTAACTTTCAGAACCAGAGTGACACACGGAAATGCATTGCAAACACAGTGATCATTACAGAAAAAAACCTGAGGGTGATATTTTAAGCACACCACGCTGCAGACCTTTTTGTCAAATCTATAATCTTGAATCAAAAAGCATCAGGGAAATATGCACAATGGCGCACACGGATGTAGAAAAGACGTAATGTTCTTGACGAGAGAGCAAAAAACAGGAATTTAAGGAGAGTCTTGGAGATTTCACTTCACAGTATCAGAGCTTGAGCAGTGGGAAGTTTTAAGTTGCCATTGCAGTCTTCATACATCCAATGCTTTGTATAGAAAAGAGTGATCTTGCCAGTCTGTACACCCAGCAATAAAAACACAAATAAAATGTGTCTTGCCCTCCTGGTTAGGACACTGGCAGGCACACATTGGATACTGTAAATATTTCAGGATACCGATTTTCCTCCTGTTTTTTACCTCAACGAAAAAAATAACTGTGATGATTCACATTAATCCTACCATGTACACTCAACGTCAGAATTGTTCGCACTTTACCAAAACACGGATCACAAAAAGGACACCTGCAGTCGATTTTATGGTACCTGTCAAGAACTGTTGACTTTGCAGTAATACTGCCCAGGACTGTTCTGGCTTCAGGTACACGCACACAAACCCAAGTCTTCTTCATATTATGTACAATATTTTTTGGATCCAGCAAGAGTTACATTGTGGTACGGTGGACAATAGCATTAAAATGCTGATGTTACTTTTATTTGACAGCAAACTTTTGTTTTATGTATGTAGAAAAGGAGATATTTCTAGTATTTTACCAAATTTGAAATATACTAGAAATATTTCTTTGTAAATTTTCATACACATTGGACACTGAAACACAATTGAAACACTAGCATAATTAGATAGAATCTGATAGATCAATGGGGCAGGGACACAAGCCATCACATATTAGAGAAAGTAAGGGAATATCAATTGTCATATTAATAATTGTTAAGTAGTATATAGATGTATTATAGAGGAACCTCCTATTCATACGAACATACACGTATTTTATTATCAATTTGCAGCATTCCCACCTTTAACCACATATAAGTGGAACTTCGTAGTTCATACAATTAAGACATATGTAGTCTGATTTTTCTTTATACATTTATTAATCCCTTTCACCCTGTTATATCAGGGTTTGGACAACAAAGGACGACCACAGAGCCAGTATTGGTGAGTGGTGGAAACATGTTCCATCCACCCCCCACCCCCACCCCGCCCAGCAACTGTAGTTTTTAACACTGCCATATAGTTGCAATGTGTAATGCACGGGTTACTTGTAGATCAAGTTCCTTCACTAGAGTTTCATCCACAACCTTGCTGGTCCATGACAAGTCAATCTGCTGCTGCAGAGTTTGTGTGGTCATCCTCTAGTCCTCATAGTGCTCAGTTATGCTGCCAACAGGATGATGTTAGCTGGATAGTTTTGGTTTGCTGACTTTTCTGAGTCCCAGCAGTGACTTTGATCCACTATGTACCAGTGCAACACACACTAAAAACACCACACGCATCATGGAGCACTACCAGAAGTGGTGAGAATTATCCACACTAACACCCACCTGCTCTGTGGTGGTTTTGTAAGGGGGTGCTTGATTACTGAATAAACAGGGCAAAGGGGACTAAACAAAGTGTACAGAAGAAACAGATCGGGACTACAGTTGCAATATAGTAATAAATAGGAAGATAGGTATGTGTATATACATATTACAGTATTATAAAATTCATATTCACCATCAAATCATACATATATTTATATTCCTGTGCAAGTATTGTGAGGTCTATCACTAGGATTAACACAAAATTAAATAAAACACATAACAATACCGCCTTAAAATTACAAGTTTGATTAAGCCAATAAACAATATTGTGCTCGAGAGTGTGATTTCCTATAATCACCAATAGCAAAATCAGGCTTTTCATTATTAATAAAATCAGTGATTCCAAAACCTTATCATCCACTGACTGTAAAGATGCCAGAAAATATAACCAATTTCACAAAGATAAAGAATACTGAATAAAAATCTACTAAAAGATCTAAAAGCAGTCTCCTGGATGTAAATATTCCTATGAATAAAAGTGTGGGTTTTATGTTCCTAGCCAGGTAATAATTGCTGGGTTGGTGTCCTGTTGCTTTGCAGCAAAAGAACCACACGATGGCCTAATATCCGACTTTGTCCTCAGGATGCTATCAAACAAGGTATGGCGTCTCTGTGAGGGAGAAAGGTTCCAGCGTATAAAATAGCACTGATGCATCTAACCTAATAAATGCAACTGCGACCTACCGTATACAATAACATGCAGCGCTCTGTTTTCATCTGCCCTAGTAAAACCGCCTTCCGAATGTAATATGCCAGACATGTTATTCTTGGTTCCCTGATTGGGTGCAGTCAGGTAATGCTCAGCTGCAGTTAATGTGACGTTTAATTTATATATAACAAAAGCTTCCACACTGGGACTTACCTGAGGACCTGAGTAGAGCTCGTATCCAAGACGGCTATCTATCGCTGATGATATGATCACGAAAACTGGCACAAGTGGCAGGAGCGAGAAAATTTCATACTTTGACTGATGAGCGTCGAGGTCTCAGGGCTGAGAAGCACATGCCGGGGATTGTTAAACAAACCACTTCGCATCTGTATAGGTATCCGGATAACTTTGGGAGGTCTGAAAAGTCCACACACTATGGCCCCAGACACTGGTCACACCGGTTACACTAGAACCTACGACCCTGCGGGTTTGTCCCTCACATACACAGTGGGTGCAGATCCTCACTGGGGACGTACATCAGGCCAGACGATTTTGAGGCACAAGACTAGAATATGCAACAATTATAAGTATTGATTTATCTACAGAATCTGAGGGACGTTCAGTATTTGTGCACCAAAAATTGCCAGTTTATCAGTATAAATGGAAAGGCATAACTGCTACCAAATTAATTGGCCATTCTTAGCACAAGCAACAATGCATAACACATAGCAATGGCATGTTTAATGTTACACGCAGGTGTATTAGTGAACCACATTTCCTAGAACACCCTAAATGGATTGCGAAGCGTCAGGTATAGTTAAATGTTGTTAATTCATATAGCTCTGAAGGCCACATAAAAATGGTATACAGGACAAGGGAGGTGTTAATGTCGAGCCACTAGAGCAATTGCTGTTGTAAGTTCACGGTACTCTCAACGACTGGACATATACCAACTAGCCCATAGTAAAATCTGGTCCAGCAGTGGCCCTATGATAGTGTCTTCCCCTTAGGATGGATCTACAGTAGCCAGCAAAGCACACCGATTATGATACAGCCGTTTGTAAAAACACTCGCGACAGCTCTAGTGCAATACAACATTTTTAATCCATAACAGCAACCCGGACGCACGGGGCGCTATCTATTCCAACACTTAGGACTTCTACTGGCCACGCCCTAACGACTGGACTTGTACTGAAGATTTCGCATGAAAGTCCTTTCCGTCTGCCTCTATATCGACCTATTCCACACAGGTCACTGAGCATTCATCCACTTAAGCGCTCCACAACCCCCACTGGCCCACTTGGCATTCTTGGACCAAGAGAAGGGGAAGCTACAGTAGTTACGAGATAGACTATTAGGGATCAAATCAGCGCTGTACGGATAAATCTCACAATGAATGAAAGCCTCTTTGCAAGAGTTTGGTACATTGATTACTGATCAAAGTCAAATGAGCTATTTCATTACATGGCAATGGTTATAATTACACCAGCTAAGGGATGGCACACATGTATCATTACAACATCAAATGACGTAATGCCCCACGGAAAGCTTTAATCAACAATACTACAGTCTTTATTCTGAGATCTTGTTTGGAACTCGAACACTGTTCAAATGAGAAGCAGGGAGAATTACTTTTTTTTAACCATTAATTAACATCACACAAGTTGGCACACTGGGTTTTAAATGTAAAGGTAAGGTAAATACACTCTGACAAAGCAAACTGTGCAATAGCAGTACATTGAACCTTATACACTACCATCAGGTATTATTATTTTCTCAGAAAAGACATTTATTACTGATATAACTCTAGATAAAAGTATAGAATGCATCCTCAAAACAGTTAATTTCCAGTCATAAATATAGTAATAATTTTATTATAGATTTATTTGTTGTTTAATTAGGGAATGCTTCTGAGATATAGATTTAAGATAATTTACTTGCATATATGGGAAGGGAAAGGAGGGAGAGGTCACAATGAATACAAGTGAGAAAAAAATTGGAGTTCACAAAAAAATGATTACAAAGCTAAAGCATGGAATTACTACAAACATCATAACCAATAGTCCAACCAAAAACTCCCTACCCCAAGAGGTTAACAACAGTCCTATAAGCTTAGTTGTAATTGAAGGAACAGAGGGGTTAAAATAAAGCTCCATTACTTCTTCCACACTGTTAGTCTTATGGCGTTCTTCCACTGTGCAGAAGGACAGCTAACACTGTAGGGTCTGATAAAGGATGTGTAGCTGTGACGAGGAGACTTCAACTGAAAAACAAGAAAACGAACAAAAAAACTACGCTACTGGACAATGTCAGACTAACAACACACACATCCCGGAATGAGTTCACAGCTTAGGAACGATCACTTTGGATATAGTATGGAAAAAATTTCACACTACTGAGTCACTAGAAACTAGATTTACCACCAAATTCACCAGGAAGAAGCTGTAACAAAAGGGAGTAAAAGGGAAAGTCATGCTAGATACACAATATTTGATATTATATTTAGTATTGTAAGAGGATTATGTGCCATTTACGTTTCTTTGTCTTAAGACTTCAAGCTAAAAACGTTGCACTTAATGGCCGGCAAATAAATGATGGTAAGCTCTAAAACAAAGGAAAATGTGGTCTTTGTACTATAGGCAGACAACTCTTTAAATAACAGTAATGTGCAGGTCCATAAGAGAAGGTTAGGAGCAGTACATAAAAAATTAGGAAGAAATGAACAGACTTACAAGTGATTCCAAAATACACAGATACGAGACGCATCTCAGATTCTGAAAATAATTTCCACACTGGAATATGTTACCCTAGCTCTGAATAAAACCAAAAAGTACCTTTAGTTGTCTAGTTCTATTCAATGTATTAATTGCCACACCCATGATTTGCCACAGGCCTGTAATAAAAATAACACAAAACCTTTAAGGACAGTGGATTCCACACATTTGGTGGTCTTTATTCCTCCTACAAAACAGAGATAAACCAACTCATTTTAAATTCATTTTAGCACGCGCACGGAGATTACTGGACCCGAGCGGAAGTCGAAGCACTCTCTGCGCTACACAGTGTGTAGGGCCAGGGCAGAGTTAGGCGTTCAGCAGCGCTGCGACAGAGACTGAGTGCTCATGCAATTCGGCCGAGCACCTGAGGATGCCACAGTCATAATAGGCAGTGAAGTTGAAACAAGGCCCATGTATCCACAGTCTGTCACAGTAGGCCACCACTGAACTGAGGCAAAAGTAGGAAAAGCAGCTAATCCATCTTTTCTATAAAACACCAAGCACCACTAGATATACCACTGTTTGTACAGTGCAGGTCATGGGGCACCATAGAGGAAGTCTACTGATGACATGTGCTAGAGTAATAAGTTACATGGTGGACACTGAAAGCGCTAATGGTAGTTGGAGCAGATGCGTGCCCATATACGGCTGTTCTTTTAGTTGATGACACCACAAGAAAGCCATATCTCAAGGCTGGAAAATGCACTACAATCTTCACTCCAGGTCTCTAACGGCAGCGAACCAGCAGTGTGTGCGAGCCTCCATGGCCACGGGTCGGCACGACACCCTTATCTCGGTAGTAGAAACGAAATAGCCTACAGCCTTCATGTCTCCATTACCTACCTGGCAAAATGATAAAATAGTCAATGGAACCACGAGATGTCCACTACTGTCACTCAATCATAGTGTATGCAAATGCAAAAAGGACCAAGGCTGAGTTAGATAATTTGGTCTAATTCTAAAAATATCAGGTAAAAAGTATCACTGACATCCCACTCAACAATAGCAAATAACATCAGGGCCAATAATAATCAGTAATGTAACAAATGAAATTCCCATAGACACAAATGATTTAGTAATAAAAACGAAATAATGCAAATGCATGAAACGATTACATTCAAGCATCTTATTGGCATAATGAGAAAACAACTAGAAATTATGTTAAAACAAAAGGTATAAAGTCACAGTTTTCTACACAGATTTCACAAGGAAAAAATCAAGAAAAAAAACAAAAACAAAACCAAAATCATCAAATGTGGATCAAAATCACAAAAAACTAACACAAAAAACAGAATAACGTAGATAACAAAAGTAAAAGGCAAAACAGCAAAGTAGATCACACAGGATAACTAAAGTCAAAGTAAAAAAACATCAAAAGTAGCAAAAGAACAAAAAAATCTATTGAGAAAACCCTTTTTATAATTAAGAATTGCAACAAAGTATATAAAAATACAACCAACAAAAGAAAACAAAGCATGAAAAACATGACAAAATACTCAAACAGGCCTTATTTATGAACATTAAAGGCAAAATTAATAAAGCCAAAACATAAAATGCAAAGTATATTACATGTAAAATTATAACTAATAGTGCTAATGATGCAAATAATAAAAAGCAAAGACATCAACTAAAACACCTTAAACAAAAAGAATATTAAAGCCAATGGATAAAAAACACACAACCCATAATATAACAAAACAAACATAATAGGAATATAGATAAACAACAGATATTGGTACCAACAAATGTGGCAACCACAAAAACCCCAAATTAGACTAAATAAAAAAAACGTAGGACAAACATGGTAAAAAAGTACAACAAATTAAGGAGGAAAAACCTTCAACACTCCATCAAATCAGCACACAGGATTTAATCAAATAAACATAAACCAAAAAATCCAACTAATCATCCTAAAAGAATTGAACATGAACTACACTAAAATAGAAAAGGCTCACCACAACAAACCAAATTCGCTACGAGAAAACAAAAAACAAAAAAAGCCACCACCGATCACAAAAACTGCTATTCCAACACAATATACCAGTAGTTATCCAACAACAATAGTACAATATAAAAAAATACTCAAAACCCATAATTGCAATCAAAAACCATGCACAAACACAGCATAATGAACAATCACTGACCACTGAAGATAATAAAAAAAAAAAACGAAAAAAAAATAAAATCACCTACCAAGAGAAAAAAAAAACAAAAACAAAATGAACAGCACATTAACATAAACTTCATAAAAGTTGATGATGAAAAGGAAAACACACTATACCAAATTGAATCCACAAAAGAAAAGTTTTCTAAAAAAGATGCACACCAAAGTAATTTGATAACATTACTATATAGACCCAAGAAAGAAAATATCGAACACACTATCCTTTTTATAAAACTTTAAAATCTAACCTGAAATAAAAAAAATTAACTGGCAACAAAGAGTAGGAAAACAAAGATAAGAAATAACTTATTTCAAAGTTCCCCAAGCTCAATCAAATAAAAAAAACATGTAAAAGACCCACAAAACAAAAAAAAATATCAAGCAAAAACAAAAGGAATCACAACAAAACAAATAGATACATGAACCCCCAACAACAAACAATTGCAAACAAAATAAAACTTCAAAAGAAAAACCACAAAAAAATAAAAACCAAGGACATCACCACAAAGATTCCGCAATACCAGGCAGCAGAGTGTTGTAGATGACAACAGGGGCACACTGCGCTGCAGAGCTTGTGAGAATGATCATTTTAACACCAGTGAAAAGAAGAGAATGTTTCAGTTTTCTGTTTAAGCTGGCAGAACAGCTTGATTGTGTCCGTAGCTAATTTGAAAACACAGTGGATACTCATCGTTTCTTTACTAAGGCTACAACCTCAGGTAGAGATGAAGATGTGTATCCCCGATGCAAGTAATGAGTGATGAGGTAGAATAGTGTTCACGTCCCACATCTAGCCTATCGCTTGATGGCTGTTGTATATGCACCATGGTGATGTGTATTTCCTATGGAACTTAATTGGTATAAAGAAAGTACAGGGCAATGTTTATTTAAGAAATGAAATCAAAGTGGATTTTTTACTGGCTTGTTTAAATGGTATTGGCTTATATAAAGCACAATTCATAAGAAATCATATTAAAGCTTTAAACAGAAATATTTTTGTTTTTCTCTGTCCAATTGTCATGACTTTTGTCTCTAAGACATGTTCTGAGTTTTGAGGACATCACCATGCATCAGCAGGTGAGAAAAAATTATATACCCATTGAGTACAGTATATTTTTTGAAGTATGTAATAGATAGATAGATATTCCGATAGGGCCTGTCCCTTCATTATGCCTATGCGTAATATTAAGATCGTCAACAGCACATGTACATTGTAGCTTGGTTCTCCTGATCCACTCCAAAACAAAAGTACATTCGGTGGCAGTATTCACCAAATCTTGTCAGAAAAATAAGCACAGACTATTTTTATTGACAGTTTTGTTATTCATCAATTGTATCTTTGGCGTATCTGTATCTGATTTATGCTTAGCTATATAAAACGGTTCCCAAAACCACCAATACCACCAATGCCTAGCTATAAAAATATATAAGATAGATAGATAGATAGATAGATAGATAGATAGATAGATAGATAGATAGATAGATAGATAGATACTTTATTAATCCCGAAGGAAATTTAGCAGCCATGGCTATTAAAGTATTAACATAAAAGGACATTAACATAAATAATTTGTGCAATGTTGGCAATTAAACCATTACAAAATTAAAGCATTACAAAAGGTGATGTTCTTATTTTATAACATCATTTCAGCAATCATTCCAAGTTCCATTAAAAGGTCAATTTACACTGTGCTTTTGTTTTATATTACTGACTCCACCCACTAAATAACCAAAGCTAGCATCTAATAGTTAAACCTATTTTTAGGAATATATTCACATTGTGTTGTTACATTATTCTGTGTTGAATTCTATGGATATCATATTTTGATTCTATCTAGAATTTTATTCTATCTATTATGTAGGCATAATTTAAACACTATGAACTTTGGTCAGTAGGGAGCTAGAGAGCCATTGGCTCATGAGCTGCGAATTCATGTTATTTTAATTGCTCTCTACTGAAACATCTGCATGAAATATATCATGCTTTATGTAAAAGATATGTAAATGAGGTATTGGTAGGCTGGCACTTGGTTTCACGAATTTAACCTGATTTATGATGTGAACTCAAATCTTAACTGTGGTTTGCTTCCACATTGTACAAAAAGACACAATAATAATAATAATATTCAAATAATCAATAATGGAGTAAGCCAAGGTGTACTCTGGCCTAAACAAACTGGTTGGTGTAGCTTAGCGGGTAACACCACTACCTACCAGGGAGCCACCACCTCATGTGGGAGACTGGGGTTTGAATCCCAGTCTGTGTGACCTGCTGTGCTACACCAGTAAGAGTCCTTGGGCAAGACTCCTAACACTACATTGGCCTACCCGCAATATGATTAACCCTGTAAGTTGCTCTGGATAAGAGCGTCAGCTAAATACCATGAATGTAAACTGCTAGGCTTTATCTTATTTTATGTGTGAGCAATAAGTCTTTCGCCTGTTACCTTGGTTTCCCTATAATTTGTGGCAGGATTAAATCACTAAGGTCATTACATTTACAGCATTTAGCTGACGCTCTTATCCAGAGCAACGTACAAGGTTAACGATTACAGGTAGGCCAGTGTAGTGTTAGGAGTCTTGCCCAAGGACTCTTATTGGTGTAGCACAGCATAGTCACCCAGCCCGGGATTCAAACTTCAGTCTCCCACATGTAGAGGTGGAACCCTGGGTAGCGGTGTTACCTGCTAAGCTACACCAACCACCATGAAGCAGCTTCTTGTGTCCTACTGCTTTTGTAAAATCTAGAAATTCTTCTGTTCCATTACCAAAAAGATCAGCACAGAGGGGATGAGTAAACTCTGTCTTTGGTCTTCTTGCATTACAAGGTAAAAGTTAGGTTCCTTTCCATTTATCTGTTCCACAGCAGGCCTCCAGTGACAGCGTTCTGAGAACCTGATCAATAGCACCAGGGTTTGTTTTAATCGAACTAAACCTGCAAGTGTGAACACAGGTTCATATTTCTAAGTCATAGACATAAAGTTCTAGAGAAACTTTCCATATAGAAGTTGTTATATTTTGTGGGGGTTATACTTTTTTCAAAGTCAAAAAACTTTCTTTTAATTTCATGTACAAAAGTGGTATTTTCAAGAACAACCTATTGATAGGGTCTTTGGGGAACTAAAAGTGGTTTCCGAGTAGTATTGCTCAACAAGAGCCTTTTTGGTACCAACTTCTACGAGTGTATGATTTTCCAGTTTGGTCTACTGTGTTCTCATAATCTAAGAGAATGTATTGGCAGGTGGCATTTTATCAACTTGGTTCACATGGAACTCATATTCATGACTTTCTTTTGCAACCTCCTTCCTATAAGGACATTCCTAACACAGTTTCTAGGAAGAACTTTAAAAAAACGTTCTCTGAGCTTTTTGGACATTGAGAGAGAGTCCATTCCACCATACTGAAGTTACTCAGAAAAACTTGCGGCATGTGTCAACGTTTCACGTCTGTAGCTTGGCGGCGAGAAGAAAAGAAGTACATCCATGCGATGTCTATCTCTAAGCCCAGGGCACCGTTCTGCAAATCTCTGTCGGAGACTCTTTGAAGTACGGTTTGATAGCCATATACTTTCTAATTGCTTTGGTTTCTCTTGGCTATCTCTTCTTTTTGAGCACATCTGGCCTTTGACGCTGATGCTCGAGTTTTCTGGACACAAATTAGCCCATCCAGACCAGGATTAATCTATGGTCTTAAATCTATGGTTTATCTTAAAAGTGACTATTTGCTTTAAGTAAAAGTGGAAACTCTGGGAGGAATCAACTCTAAACCAATGGACCAGTGCAGTGGACATGGATTAAGTCTAGTCTCAGACTTAATTGCAATTATACAATTCAATTTAGTCTAATGACCCCTTATGAAATGATAATATATGGCAATGTATTGGAAAATATAGTGAAATATATTAAATAATACAATGTCATATATGGGAAACAAGTGCATATATTTTGCATATATTTATATAGTATTTTACATATAGTATTTACATTTTACAGTATTTACATGTATATTGTATAATACATAAGGAATTGCCGCTTTTCATTTATTGTATGTATGGTAGTATAGTATATATTTACTTATATACTGTAAAATATTTCATTTTATATGTAATAGACATCATATGTATTTCTCCATATGTGTTTGCATATATGATAATATATATAGTTTTATATATGTGAGAATATATACATACTGTATATTGCCACATGTATGTATGTATATATTCTCACATATATAAAACTATATATATATATATTATCATTTAAGCAAACACATATGGAGAAATACATATGTCTATTACATATAAAATGAAATATATTACAATATATAAGTAAATATATATTATACTACCATACATACAATATATGAAATGCTGCAATTCCTTATGTATTATACAATATATTGTAATATATTAATCACTATATAAATATATGCAAAATATATGCACTTGTTTCCCATATATGACATTGTATTATTTAATATATTGCACTATATTTTCCAATACATTGCCATATATTATCATTTCATAAGGGACAGGCTAAATAAAATGTATTCAATCATTTTTTGTCATTTGTCTCTCACAAAAAAACGAATGCAAATTACACGTACATTGTCTGGTGACCTCCAGACAAAAACAAAACAAACAAAGGCTGTGAAAAAGTCTTTGATGTCAATCAGCATGATTATATGATGAAAATGGAGAAATTGGCCCATGGGTCCTTCGGTCAGCTGAAAAATCCGGTCATGATTCTCACACTTGAGAAACGCTTACCGTTAAATGGACAGAAGGAACCCGATCATAGGCCAGTACTCTCAGGCTGACAAGCTTGTTAAATGGGCCTTCGGTACAGCCCACAGTAAGACGCCCATGTGAGCAGTCTCACGATGACGTGGTGAAGGAAAATGTGTGCTGGCAGAAAACTCAGAGTGACATTGATGAGGCAGCACAAGGACAATCAGTGACAAATTGCTGATCCCTGTCAACCTTAAACTACAGCCCAGCATGAACAGAGCGCTGTCGTTTTAGGGCCTTATATCATCCAAGCATATTTCACAATCATCTCTACAAAAATACACATCACAATGTCAACCGTAATCAAAAAAACCAAACATATTAATCACAGCGGGGTTTTATCCTTTCCAGCATGTAAACAATGTATGTAAACATTTCAATACATGCAGTTCCTACAGAACCTACAATCCTGAATAGTTTT
The DNA here is from genome assembly GCA_024036415.1 of Prochilodus magdalenae. Classification (NCBI taxonomy): domain Eukaryota; kingdom Metazoa; phylum Chordata; class Actinopteri; order Characiformes; family Prochilodontidae; genus Prochilodus; species Prochilodus magdalenae. The sequence goes on from JAMWET010000204.1 coordinate 1,177,434, forward strand.
TGTGATATCATTATAACTAATGTTTTACATATTTGCATGTATTCACTAATTCATGCTAAGGTTTCACTCCTCGTAATAAAAGATCCTGTCTTTACTGATTGGTTTGTGGTTAAACTTCTAGAATACAGTGTGAGCTTGTTGGACATGGCTGATGGTCAGCAGGCCATTACTCACAATCCTCAGATAATAACACTCTTAAGTGATGTGGCAGAAGTGTTGACATCTTTATAATCATGAGTGCATTGACCCTAAAATATGATTAATCATTTACAAATTGGCACTAAATCTCCATACAATGGCTTTCAATGTGTACTTGCTCGGTAGAGCCCTCTAGCATCTGCCCAACTCGGGTGATCAAGTGGCAGTCCTCCTCGATGCAAATTCCCTGAACAAGAAAAAGTCTTTTATTGGGAAGAGTGTCAAGAAAACATGAGCCGGAAGTGACCACAGCTGTCAGCTTCACATGCTCCTCTAGGCCCAAAGGTTAAGATTCAGAGGTAAGTACAAAAACACTGTATGTAAGGAGATACCAGATGTGAGTTAATGAGAATGAACATTTACCTGATGCTCTTATCCAGAGTGACTTACAAGGTGAATCATATTACAGGAAGGCCAATGCAGTGTTAGGAGACTTACCCAAGGACTTACTGGTGTAGCGCAGCATAGTCACCAAGACAAGGATATATACCCCAGTCTCCCACATGGGGTGGTGGCTCTCTGGGTAGTGGTGTTACCCGCTAAGCTACACCAACCACACAAAGATGGTGGGTAAAGTTAACAATCTGGGTTTTTACACTGACCTTCACAAACTATAATGCATCTACTGTTCAGAGTTTAGAAGTAAGATGGTGACTCAGTAGCAAACTGAACCGCAAACTTGTACCTGTTGGTTTTTAATATTTGCATCTTAATTAAATAATATTATGGCGCTTATGTATGTCTTCAAATGACACCTACAGATATGCTCCTGCCTTAAATCCAACTCTATAGTAGTAACGTTATATTTACCTGTGAGCTGCATTACTACAGTTGACTGTGAAACTCTGTTTCCTCTCGTTTAACAGCCTGATTACGTGAAAGTTAATTATGTATTGTTGTGAATATGTATTCAGTGTGCAGTACAGTTGTTATCAGCTGTTAAACTCTATTATTTTAAATGGGCTGTTTCATATAACAAATACCTGCATATGGCCACACATAGTCTTATCTATTTCTTTAAAAGGTTTGGTGGCTGGCACTCACTAGGTAAGTGGCTACAGCAAACTTGTGAACCAAAATTCAAATCACCATCGACACCAACATATAAACGTATCCAGACATTGTTATATGACACAGCTTGAGTAACAGGTTTACCCCAGTAACTAAAGCATAATACAAAATACAGTATGTGCTGCTAGATGTGCATTAGTAAGTTTTAATATATACAGAATTCTGGGCTTTAGGCTCTTGACTATTGTTAAAAAGATTGCATGGTACCAAGTGATACATTTCACATTTCACAAGACACATATAAAATATAAATTCGTGCACATCGCCAGACAGTCTACGAAACTACAGTGGAACTTTTTAATTGCAGAATACAGAGAAATCTCAGAATGGCACTGACTACAGCTGAGTGTAAGAGCTGAAAGGTTTTGTCCTTGACTGAACTACAGAGCTGGAGAGAATTCAGCTACAGTGTGAGTGTCCAAAGCCAGATCAAAACCCTTTCCCACAAGCGTCAAATGCATTCAGGTTCATGTTCAACTGTCAATCCAAGCCAAAGCAGTGTTGAAGGCTTCCTCTGCTGGAAGCTGATCATAAGCAGTGGTGTAAATACAGGCAGTGCAGAGCAGAGCCGTCATGCTGGAGGCTGTAGCACATGGGGCTTGCATGTGTGTGTGGATATGGAAATGTAACTTATGATGACTTAATAACTATATATATATATATCTATACACACTTTATGTCCATCTAGACAACTCCAACTACCAATTATGGAGCACCCGTTACTGAGACAGGTGTTTACACAGCTCATTGAATTCCCTAGAAAAGCACTTCCAATGGAATGGGACACTCTGGAGCAGCTGTGCATGAGCCATGCTTAATGCCAAGCCCAGCTAAAATGGGTTAAAGACCCCCAGAATTGGGCTCTGTAGCAGTTCTCTTGAGTAATGAAGCCTCAAACCAGTAGCTTTGGGATGAGTTGGAGCGATTCAGAACTGATCCTCCAACCTCACTACCTGACCTCACTAGAATGCAGTCCAGTCATGTGTAATTGATAGTTAATATATAATTAAGTTCAAATTTATTAAATTCAACAAATAATCAGTAACTGTGTATTGCACTGTGCAGACATGTGTTCTCTATAGAGGATGTGTTTGCTTATATTCACCTAGGAAGTAAACAAAATATGCCATATGGTTATATATTTTGTGACATCTTAGCAAAGCAGGAGACACATGCTGCTTTTAAGGAAACCCGTTTTACTGAGCACAGTAGCAGCAGAGAAACCACCACCCAGGGTTCCTAAACCAGCCGAGATAGCATGTCTGGCCAAACAACACAACTTGACGATAGGTCTAAACACTGCACTACTACCCTAGAGCTAGGCACAGAACAGCACAAGCAATAGATCTACACACCTATTAGCTAACAGCCAGTGTGTGAAATACCACCTGGTATTCAGGAGTCCCATGTTCGCTGGCTGCTCCAGCACTTGCTGGCTCTTAACTTCGTCACCATAGCAGTGTTAATGGCAAAATGTTTGGAAATGGAATCTGCCAGACATTAATTGAGAGCGTACTTGTATTTTTTTGGTTATGGCTTACTGTAATGATTTTCAGAGATATCCCAGGCATACTGTAGTTACAGTTGCTAGCTTATGAAGGACCAACTGTGTGAAGCCATTTTTCTGAGAATATCAAAGACAGAAGTTCATCAAGTGGGATGAAGCAGGCTAAACAATGACCTTACCAAGAATTTGCATTTGGGACATTTAGGGGACCCAGGTGTTGAATTAGGGGGTCCCAGACCCCTCAGAATCCCTCTATTACACAGCTTACCAACAGTCTTTTTACAAGTCTCGTATTGCATAACCAGGGTGCTCCAGTCTGCATAGGTAGGTAGTGAGATGCTTGTATATGGTATATATATATATATATACTACGGCAAGCCAAACAGGAAATATTGAATGAACATTGAAATATATACAATGAACTTTTATATATATGGAATGAGCATTGATATATATGGAATGAAATTTGACGTTTTATATATATATATATATATATATATATATATATATATATATATATATATATATATATATATATATATATATATATACAGTATATATGTATAGTTATACAGCACTACTAAGAATGACTATATCCACTATATGTGAAATGGCTACTAAACTAGTTATTGTACAATGAAGCATGAATACCATGCATACTCTTTCATAACAGTATGCAACTGCTTACAAAATATATATTAATTATCATCAGATGTATAATTTCAAATTGTGCATGTTTTAAATCTATAAAATCAGTCCTGTGTAATTTAGAATAATGTGATGTATATGAAAATAATGGACTAACAGAAGGATATCACACATATGACGCATCTGAAGAGGTGATGATAAACAGAAAACACTTGAGTTGAGATAGAAGCTCAGAGCTCTCTGGAGGGCATTAACATTAGCTGGTGGCTGGCATTATCTGGCAGGTGGCACTGGGTTCTCCCACCAGCTGTTGCTGCCCTGTATGTGGCCCTGTGATGAATAATAATGAAGAGCACAAACTCTTATATCACAAGTTAGGGAGCAATTTGTGCATAAACTAAGAACGTCTTCAGGAGTGTTTTCATCTCATGGCTTGTATAATGCCCATCTGTTTCTTAATGAATGTAATTAGCAGACTAATATTCTTTTCAGGCCACTATATCATTCACAATCACTACACCGGTGCTAGATAGTGTACGCGCGGTTCTTGGCTCAGCTTTTCGTGTTTAAACACACTATTTGTATTGCGATTGCCAACAATCAATTTGAAAATTGACTCAAGACAGTGTTCCTCTCAAAAGACAGAGCAAACAAATAGGAAAACGGCTGTTTGATTGTTAATGGGCTGTTTAGAATTGAAAGCAACTGGGAAAAAGAACGTGACGTGTGGAGCGGTCCCCAAATTCCTACGTCTGCCCCCTACCAGACATTTGGCCGTAATTAAAACGAGCTGCAATTACTATCACCCCTGCTTCCCCGCCCTCAGCAAAACAAAGAGATAAAGAACAACCCAGACCGACTGTAATCTGGGACCACAGAAGTTTCACAAATACGGAAATTGGAAGTGGGAGAGAGGGACTCCGGTATAGTGGAGGCAGGCGCTGGAGAAAAGAAAAGCTTTGCCCGGCTCTGTGGATGGGTGTTCCTAATCTTTCACTGCACCGTACAGCTCCGACCATCTCTCCCTCCATTTTGGAGAGCCTTATCTCTGTTTCCAGCTCTTAATTTAGAAGATAGCAGCCTGCCAGCTTCCGCTACTGTACAGCCACAAGCACAGCCCAGTGAAGAGAGCGAGTGAAGGAGGCTTCACACAAGTCTCCGGCCCGTGAGCAGAATAGGAAAAGCTTAAAGTGCTTGACCAAACAGAACTAAGGACAATACACATGACTGTGCACAGTACGGCACAAAGAACTGAAAGATAAGGTGTTAGTAAGGGTTATGCATGGAGCGTGCCAACAAACTAGCAATGAATCATTCTCATAGTGTGCCGACTCTTCAAGCTCACGGACACCTTACCATCACACCCAATTCTAAAAGCCCATATCGAGCTATAACAACCTCCACTCTTCTGGAAGGCCTTTCCAGATGGTTTTGTGAATGTGTCAATGGGAATTTGTGGCCATTCCATCAAAAGAGCATTTGTGCAGTCAGGCTTTGATGTTGGAATCACCTTTCCAGGTCCTCCCAAAGGGTTTCAGTGGGGTTGAGGACAGGGCTCTGTGAATGCCACCGGAGATCCTTTTTACCAAACTCGTCCAAACATGATCGTCTTCATGGACCTGGCTTTGTGTACAGGGGCACAGTTATGCTGGAAAAGGACAGGGTCTTTCCCAAACTGTTACCACTTTGCATGCTGTAGCATTAACACTACCCTTCACTAGAACCCAAACCCTGAACCCACTAGAACTGAAACCCTGGAAAACAGCCTTCCACCAAACTTTACTATTGGAAGTTTCAGTTGGTAGTGTTCTCCAGGCATTTTCCAATTCTGGATTTGTCTGCCAGAGTGCCAGTGAAGTGTGATTCATCACTCCAGGGAATATGCTTGACTGCTCCAGGGTCCAGTACTTGTGTGCTTTAATTAAACCATCAGATACTTCCCAGATAGCATATATGGATGTTGGCGGCATCTGGCAAAGCTATGGCACCAGTGGCCCTATATCTGCAATAAGCCAAACGTGGCCCAGATGTCCCACTATGGTCCGCTTCTGGCACAGACCTTCTAGCGAACTGCATGTGAGTCAAAAGTGGCCCTCATATTAAAAACTCATGTGGCCCATGTGTTCCAAAACATATTTGGTCCACCACCGGCGCAGATACAGCAGAGTTACCTGACATGTGGCCGTATCTGGTGTGAATGTGGCCCACATGTTGTAACCGGGAGCAGTCCTCTCAAGGTGGTCCAGAACTATTTTGCTGCCCAGGTTGGCCATGCACTTAGCCTTCTTAAAGTCGTTTGGCCATAGAAACCCATTTCATGAAGATCCTGATGCACAGGTCAACCTGATGTTGCTATTTGTGGCACTCTGTAGTGAGTGCTACATGTTTCAGCAGTCACAGGTCCCAATTTAAGCTATGTTCCTAAAAGTTTCTACTTCACACACTAGCACTCACACTAGCAGTTGGCCTGGGTAAATTCCTGGTATCCCATTACAATACCAGATTTAGCGAGTCATTGAGCTTTCAATCTGACCCATTCTACTGCCAATGTGCCTGTCTTTAGCAATGGGTGTGGCTGAAGTACCAGAACTCAGTAATTATGAAGGGTGTCCACAAGCATAGTGTCTTTTGACAAACTCGTACAGATGGCTGATGTCTTGTCAATGTTTACAAACATCACCGATGGTGGTCATGCACTTTTGAGACCCATTTTCCCCTACTCACCTGCTCTTTCATTATTTTTCCTCCATCTTTCCTCTATATCTACTTATATTTATTAATTTGACCACTGTGTTTCATGATTATGACTAAAATTCTCAATTGGGGGTCTGAACTGTCATTCATTACAGTTTTAACAAACTCAGAGAAAGCTAGCTTATTGTTATGTCTATTTAATTGTCTCCGAGGTTTTCTGGGACAACGAGCAGTTCACAAATGTTAGCACAGCTTAGTGAAAATAAAATAATAGCAAGAACAGCAACGCTACAAGCATACATAACGCAGAGCTTCAGCAGACATAGCTCTGTGGCTTCATAATGACTCCTCGAAAAAGCCCAAATAGCTCCAAGATAACCCCGATACAGCTTGAGGCTAATATAGCTAGCTACCATGCTGAAAATACAGGGCTCAACAATTTGATGCTTGTCAGCCATTAATGATTATGGTATTTAGACTTTTAAATGGATGTATGTTGTTTGGTTATAACTTAGTTGACTTCAGGTGGTGGTTCTGAACACACTTTAGAAAAGAGGAGCCTGAAGAGACCCACGCCATGCATCCAACACAAAGTTGGACTACCAGCTAGAAATGAATTGTTCTATAATGTGAGAATATGCAATGCAATGTGTCATTAATGTCTTCTTTTGGTTCCCAGAATGTTCTTTCTAAAAGTAGGAGAACGATCTCTAAAGACGTTCTGTCCTCTCAGGTGTGAGTGACATCCATAATCTTCCGATTTTTGCACTGAGAATATTCTACTTTTGTTATCATGTAACATAATCTGTGGCCTTGACAGCGTCCTCAGAACATCCTCTAAATGTTGCAGGTTAAACGTTATGTCTTAATTAACATTTAACATCACATTAACATTTAACCTTAACAATATATGACGATATAAACATCTTTAAATTTTCTTTAAAACTCTATTAGAACTTAAAGGTAACGTTAGCCAAAGTTTTGGGAACGTTCCCTGCTGGCCGGGACTAATATTGACACAATTCCGACTCTTGAATGCTTGGCCTGCTTGGGAATGGTGTGCTTGTTTACAGCTCTTTGATCCGACTTACAAAACAACACTCCCTATTCAGAATTAATAGGGTGGAAAAGTACATGGCTATTTACTGTACTTCTGCTCAAGCGACAGACACTGTTTCGCATATACTATCTCAGGGCAGACCACCGAGCACAAATCCGATGCTGTTTTGACTTTCCGTTGTCTGTTTTTCTTTTTATTCCATCATTCGCTCCTCCCATAGACTTCTATTCATTTACAGTCACATAAAAACACAATAACAGTATTTCCTAAACCTACAGCCACCAAACTGCATGTACAAACGCAGGGCAGATCCCCAAGCTCTAGTCTACAGTCATACTTTCCTGCACTCCTCTATTTAGCGTTCATTCATCCCTCATTCCTCCAATGAG